>CAUYLG010004433.1:0-19121 GCA_963573385.1 Cacajao melanocephalus | reverse complement strand
CCTGAGTTCTAACTTGATTGCACTGTGGTCTGAGAGGCTATTAAGATTTCCATTCTTTTGCATTTGCTGAGGAATGATTTACTTCCAATTATGTGGTCAATTTTAGAGTAGGTGTGATGTGGTGCTGAGAAGAATGTATATTCTGTGGAATTGGGGTGGAGAGTTCTGTAGATGTCTATTAGGTCTGCTTGGTTCAGGTCTGAGTTCAAATCCTGAATATCCTTGTTAATTTTCTGTCTCATTGATCTGTCTAATATTGACAGTGGAGTGTTAAAGTCTCCCATTATTATTGTGTGGGAGTCTAAATCTCTTTGTAGGTCATTAAGAATTTGCTTTATGTATCTGGGTGTTCCTGTATTGGGTGCATATATATTTAGGATCATTAGCTCTTCTTGTTGCATTGATCCTTTTACCATTATGTAATGCCCTTCTTTGTCTCTTTTGAACTTTATTTGTTTAAAGTACATTTTATCAGAGACTAGGATTGCAACTCCTGCTTTTTTTTGCTCTCCATTTGCTTGGTAAATCTTCCTCCATCCCTTTATTTTGAGCCTATGTGTGTCCTTGCATGTAAGATGGGTTTCCTGAATACAACACACTAATGGGTCTTGATTTTTTATCCAATTTGCCAGTCTGTGTCTTGATTTGGGCATTTAGCCCATTTACATTTAAGATTAATATTGTTATGTGTGAATTTGATCCTGCCATTTTGATTTTAGCTCATTGTTTTGCCCATTAGTTGATGCTGTTTCTTTATCGTGTCAATGGTCTACCATTTGGTATGTTTTTAGAGTGGCTGGTACTGGTTGTTCCTTTCCATGTTTAGTGCTTCTTTCAGTAGCTCTTGTAAGGCAGGCCTGGTGATGACAAAATCTCTCAGAAATTGCTTGTCTATAAAGTATTTTATTTCTCTTTTGCTTATGAAACTTAGTTTGGCTGGATATAAGATTCTAGGTTAAAAGTTCTTTTATTTTTTTAAGGATGCTGAACATTGGCCTCCACTCTCTTCTGGCTTGTAGGGTTTCTGCAGAGAGATCCACTGTGAATCTGATGGGCTTCGCTTTGTGAGTAATCTGACCTTTTTCTCTGGCTGCTCTTAGCATTTTTTCCTTCTTTTCAACCCTGGTGAATCTGACAGTTATGTGCCTTGGGATTGCTCTTCTTAAGAAGTATCTTTGTGGTGTTCTCTGTATTTCTTGGGCTTGAATCTTGGCCTGCCTTGCTAGGTTGGGGAAATTCTCCTGGATAATACCCTGAAGAGTGTTTTCCAGCTTGGTTTCATTCTCTCTGTCATATTCAGGTGCACCTATGAAACATAGATTGGGCCTTTTCACACAGTCTCATATTTCTTGGAGGCTTTGTTCATGTCTTTTCACTCTTTTTTCTCTAATCTTGCCTTCTCATTTTATTACATTGAGTTGATCTTCAATCTCTGATATACTCCTTCTGCTTAATCAATTTGGCTATTGAAACTTATGTTTGCTTCAGGAAGTTCTTGTGGTGTGTTTTTCAGCTCCATCAAGTCATTCCCATTCTTTTCCAAGCTGTTTATTCTTGTGAGCGTCTCTTCTAATGTCTTTTTCAAGGTTCTTAGTTTCTTTGCATTGGGTTAGAATATGTTCTTTTAGCTCAGAGACATTTGTTATTACCCACCTTCTAAAGCCAGTTTCTGTCAATTCATCAGACTCATTCTCCATCCATCTTTGTTCTCTTGCTGGTGAGGAGTGTGATCACTTGGAGGAGGAGAGGCGTTCTGGTTTTTGGTGTTTACATCCTTTTTGCTCTGGTTTCTTCCTATCTTAGTGGCTTTATCTACCTGTGTCTTTGTAGTTGGTGACTTTTGGATGGGGTCTCTGAGTGGACATCCTTTATATTGATGTTGAAGCTATTTCTTTCTGTTTTTTAGTTTTACTTCTAACAATCAGGCCCTTTTGCTGCAGGACTGCTGGAGTTCCAGTCCAGAACCTGCTTGCCTGGGGATCAGCTGCAAGGGCTTCATAACAGTAAGGGTTGCTGCCAGTTTCTGCTTCTGTTATCTTCATCCCATTGGTACCTGCCAGATGTCAGCCTGAGCTCTCCTTTATGAGCTGTCTCTTTGGACATATGGGGATCAGGGGGCTGCTTCAGGAGACAGTCTATCTCTTATAGGAGCTGAAGTGCTATGCTGGGAGCTCTGTTGTTCCATTCAGAGCTGCTGGGCAGGTAGGTTTACATCTGCTGCAGTGGAACTCATAACCGCCTTTTTTTCTCAGGTGCTCTGTCCTAGGAACGTGGGGCTTTATTTATAAGTTCCTGACGTGCTGCTGCCTTTTTTTAGATATGGCTTGCCCAGCAAGGAGGTAGCCTAGTCACAGTCTGCCAGCAGAGGCGTTGCTGAGCTGCTGCAGACTCTGCCCAGCTACTGTGTAAACTTCCTTGTGGTTTTGTTTACAGAGGTGCAGTTAGAAGTGCCTTGGTGATGGCAATCTGCCTTAGTAATGGCAGACTGTCTCAGTAATGGCAGACTGCCTCAGTAATGGTGGACTGCCTCAGTAATGGTGAATTTCCTTAGTAGTGGACTGCCTTGGTATAATGGCAGATGCCCTTTCCCCGACTGAGTGGGACTGTCCCAGGTCCAGCTGTGCTTGCTGCCAAACTCTCAATCCAGAGAGTTTCAGATTGCTGGTCTTTGTGGGGGTGGGACCTGCCGAGCCAGATCACCTGGCTCCCTTTTTCAGTCCCCTCTTTTTCAGTGAATTGGTGGCTCTGTCTCCTGGGCGTTTCAGGCACCAGTTGAAACAGCTACCCAGATTTGTGAATTTTTGTGCAGAAACCTGCAGTGCTGGCTCTCACTGGGAACGGCTCTCCAGAGCTATTCCCATTTGGCCATCTTGGATCTAAACGCTCAACCAAGAGTCTTGACTGGTAAAAAGCCTGTATGATTCTCTGACACAGCCCATAAATGTCATTATCCAATCATTTATTAAAAGGTTCTTTTTTTTTTGAGACAAGGTCTCACTCTGTTAACCAAGCTAGAGTGCAGTGGTGAGATCTCAGCCCACTGTAACCTCCACCTCCCAAGTTCAAGTGATTCTTTTGCCTCAGTCTCCCAAGTAGCTGGGATTACAGGTGCCTGACACAACACCTGGCTAGTTTTTGTATTTTTAGTAGAGATGGCATTTCACGCTGTTGACCAAGCTGACCTCAAGTAATCCAACCCCGTCAGTCTCCCAAAGTGTTGGGATTACAGTCATGAGTCACTGTGCCTGGCCAAAATAGCTTTGTGATCTTGAAGGGTAGGGAAAGAGTTGTCACACTAGACTCAAAAAGCACAGACTTTAAAAAGATTGATAACTTTAATCATTTAAAATAGAAAGGGTCTATATGAGTAAAAGACTATACAATGATAAGGCACAGACTAACAGAAGATATTTGTAATATAAACAACCAGTAAAGGATTAGTAAACAAAATACTTATTAAATAGAAGTCTACAAAACAATAAAAAGGAAACATTTCAACAGAAAAGAATAAAGAACATGAAGAGTCAGTGAATTAAAGAATAAATCTTTTAAAAGATAGAGTGTTGCACAACCTCATTAATCATTAGGGGAGATTAAAATTAAAACAAAATGGGACAGCATTCCATAACCAGCAGATTGGCAAAACTTAAAACCTCTGATCATATAAAGTCTTGGCCATACCATGAGAATACAGAAACTATCAAAAATGGGTACTATTAGGTAATTCCATTTTGGAGAGTAATTTAACAGTATTCTTAGAGTTAAAAATGTGCATAACCTACAAGGCAGCAAATCCATTTTTAACTTATATGTCCTTGTTGAATTCTTAAATGAGGAAGCATTCTTAAATATGGTAGTGCAGCATTGTTGTATTAGCAAAACTTGAACAAACATAATTGTTCAAGAATAGAGAAATGGAAAAATTAAACAGAATTTAATAGAATACTAAATATCATTAATCATGAATGAATTAGATCTATCTGTCTCAAAATGGATATATTGCAAATTATAATGTTGAGTGGGAAAACACAAGTCGTAAAAGGATGTGGTATGGTAAAATTTAGGTGAATCATGAAAATACATAAAAATAATATTATATGTTTATATATATATGTAGTTAAAGATGAAAAATATGGACAGGAAGTTACATAGTGTTGTGGTGGCTCTTCTAGGAAGGGAAGAAACAGTATCGCCAACATTTTATTTATTTGCATTTGCTAGATTTTATTTTACAAACATCTGAGACAAATATTGTCAAATAACAGCACTTGTTAAATTAAAGGAAAGGGAGCATTGCAGTGTGTTACATTATTAACTATAGTTTTCTATATGTTTGAAATAATTCATAGTTAAAATAAGTATTTATTTACATGAAGGAAATAGCTAAAAATGTAAAGGTCTTTTACTTAATCCTTGTTGTGACCCACAGCATAAATTGGAGACCATGACTGATTTTAGATGAAGTCTTCTGTCTTAAAACTAAGAGAGGATAACTGGCTAATGAAGAAGGTATTTCTTTTTTTTTTTTTTTAAAAGAAAGAAAAAGAGAGGAAAGAGAGTGAGAGTGAAAGAAAGAAAAAAAAGAATGTACGAGAGAAAGAAAGAGGAAGAGAAAGAGGGAGAGAGAATGGGATTCTTGTTCTATTGCCCAGGCAAGAATGCAGTCTAAAAATGGGTATTAAAAACCTCTATTATGCCAATAATTGTGCTTAACAATGGAGACAGGAAGGAATAAGTTTAATTCTGTTTATGTGGTGAATCACATGCAATGACTATCACTGATAATGTTTTGTTTTTATTTCATCTACTTTATCTAACACTAATATAGCTACTCTGATTCCATTAGTATTTTTCTGGCACATATTTACCATCTTTTTACTTTTAATAATTTTATGGTCTTTTTATTTTTATTTTTATTTTTATTTTTTTTGAAATGGAGTCTTATCCTGTCCCCCAGGCTGGAGTGCAATGGCACAATCTCAGCCCACTGCAACCTCTGCCTCCTGGGTCCAAGCGATTTTCCTGCCTCAGCCTCCTGAGTAGCTGGGATTACAGGTGCCCACCATCACGCCCAGCTAATTTTTATATTTTTAGTAGAGATAGGGTTTCACCATTATGGCAGTTTGGTCTCAATCTCCTGACCTCAGGTGAGCCACCTACCTCAGCCTTCCAAAGTGCTGGGATTACAGGTGTGAGCCACCACACCCGGTCTAATTTATTCTTATGTTTTAGTAATGTCTGGAATTAAAAAAAATCCAATCTGACAACCACTTCATCTTACCTTGTGAGTTCTTCTATCCATACTCATTGATTATTGATGTATTTGCATATGTTTTTACCATTTTACTTTGTGCTTCCTTTTCTATGCTTCTTTTTTCTCTTCTTTTTTGCATTCTTTTTGGGAGAATGTATTGCCTTTTTTTTTTTGCTCTTTATATTCTATTTTTTCTTATTCTGTATTTTTCTCTACAGATTTCAAATTTATACATTTTATTTCTACTCTTTAGTGATTATATTTGAACAATTTATTTTTCATGCTTGATAAAGGCTAAGTTATTTGGTATCTTAACCACATGTTTCACCCCCCAATTCCACAACTTCAAAAGATGCATGGACTTTAGCACAGTTTAATTCCAGCCACTCACTCCTGGATTAATAATGATTCCTCTTGGCTCTCTTGTGATTATTCTTGGCTCTCTTAACAATTCTGTGTTTCCCACTGCCGACATATGGGAATTTCTGTGTCTGTATTTTGGCACACACCAGCATGGGGGATCAGATTGTTCTATGTGGACTCTCTCTCTGCTGAAACATTCGGTAGCTACCTTACTCCATGTTGAGCAAGAGTTTCTAAGGCATGGTATCCTCTAAATATTCCAAATGGGAATTCATGTATGAGGCTTTTCTGTATTCAGAATTCCTTTTAAGTGTCTAGGCTTTCTAATACACTGTCATCAATTTATCCATTCCCTACAGGGTATAATGAGAGACTATGGGACTCAGAAGTGGCAGATATTTTTTATTATGAGGAAAGATAACTGAGAATAAAGCTATCATGCAGATATTTGCAGAGATAAAAGTAATGCAGATATTGAGTGGAGCCTTGATCAATCTATGCTTGAAAGCCATCCTACCACTGGTTACATGAGCCAATAATTTTCCTTTGCAGTGGAAGTCAGCTTGAGTTTTTTCAGGTATTTTTGTGGGTTTCACTAAAAGGCTGTCTAAATGATTCAGCAAGAAAATCAGAATTACTGTTAATGGATGTTAAAACCGTTCAGAAGTATCCTTAATTATATAATTTGTCAAAAAACCATATGGATATATTTTGTATTGTATTTATCCTTTCAGTCTTCTTTTGGTGGGGAAATTGCTTCATTAATTCTTATATGAAAGGACTTAAAATTAGCAAACTTTTTTTACAAACATATGGATTCCATTCTTGGACTTGAGGACAGCTTGACGAACAGGTTGGGGAGGCCTTGAGTGGTCTGGAGCCAGCTCGAAACGGAGCAGAGTCAATGCCAAGGCCACTTTACACTCAATTATGGCAAAGTGCTGCCCAATGCAGTTCCTGGGGATACCAAGAAAGAAAAAAATTACATCTAATGAATTTATATATTATTAGGAACATAAGCCAACATTTTTATATATGAAAATTTTTGTACGGAAACAGGATTCATTTTTTTTGTTTGTTTGTTTTGTTTTTTTTCTGTTGCCCATGCTGGAATTAAGTGGTGCTATCTCGGCTCACTGCAACCTCTGCCTCCTGGGTTCAAGGGATTCTCCTGACTCAGCCTCCTGAGTAGCTGGGATTAAAAGATGCAGTGTCAGCTAACTGAGGGTCTGAAGGGAATGAGCACTTGTCAGGTGCACTCCATGATGCCCCGCTAATATTTTTGTACTTTTAGTAGAGACAGGGTTTTACCATGTTGACCAGGCTGGTCTCAAACTCCTGATCTCAAGTAATCCGCCTGCCTTGGTCTCCCAAAGTGCTGGGACTACAGGCATGAGCCACCACATCCAACCAAGATCCATGTTTTAAATCAATCCTAATGTGGCAGAATCCAGTAAATGTTTTTTAAGTTAAGTAAGCCCTGATCAGAAAGTCCGCTAATGTCAAGATCTGCAAACTCTGGTTCTATTATTTTTGGGCCTGTCTTACAAGTAAGTGGTAGTGAGTTCTATCAACATTTGATCCTGAAGGGTCCATATAACTAGAAAATCTTCTCATGTCATGATAAAGAAAAGCTACTTCTTGCTATTATTTAGAGGTCTTGCAGTTGAAGCCTTAGGCATGGCAACAATTACCTGGCATACTCAGTGGATCATATTGTCATTTGGTAAATAGGTGTCTCTCATACTATACCAAAGGGAAACTTGGACTTTAGAACAACATTGCTCTCTGTGGGAACAAGAGCTGGGAGCTGCCAATGTTGCCTTGTTCCTGTAACAAGGTGGCTTTCCCAACTTGTTCATTGCAAGTTTAAGTGTAGTCTCTGGGCCTCCTGTGGGGATGGCCTTCATCAATCCATGCCCATATGCCAAGGACCAGAGTTGTTCTTTGTAACATTAACTGGTCCCTTTGGGGACTCAAAAGGGTACCATCTGAATGTACTGGTCACAAGAGAAGAAAAGCCAGGTAAAATGATGGGGAGCAACTGCAATGTCAGCTAAGTGAGGGCCCGAAGGGAATGAGCACTTGTGAGGAAGCACGGTTACACATTTCCATCAAGTTCACCAGCTTGAGTCTTTACCTTGATCCAGCTGAGAATGGTATGAAGGCATAGGGATGTATTTTGTCAGAATTTTCCCTGGAGAATCTCAAGGGGTTAAAGACCTGTAATGAGAAAGAAGATCCCAGTCCTACTCCCTCCACCCCACCCACCCACCACACAAGAAAACTCCACGCATATTGTTAACAGAATTCCAAAGCTAACTTTAGGAACTTACAATATCTGGATACTACAGTCCTGCTTGATATTCCCCAGAAGCCTACCACTGAAAATATATCCTGAGAAAGCAGAGACTATATAACCTAGTGATAGATTAAACAGGCCCCAATAGTAAGAAGCAGCAGCAAATCATCAACACAATCCAACTTGACCAAATACTGATTTCATTATTTTCCCTTCACAGTAAACACATGCCTCTGTCATATAAATGGGCAAAGAATCAAATTATTATCTTTTCTATTTGTCTTGGTTTCCAAATGGACTGAGCCAAGGACTTGGGCAAAGAAGAAAGAGGCGGCAATTCACAGCTAAAGTTGTTCAGCTTCTGCCCGAGCATCTCTGTGAGACGTTGCTGATTAGTATCTCCTGGACTGCGGGGTTGGTCTGAGCACGGGTTTGCAGCCCAGGAGCGCGCTTGTTCTTTCCCAGGCCCCCTTTCCCTTTCACTCTCAGGTTAGCACTGGGTAGGAAGGAGAGCAATATTCCTAGAGGATTAACTTCAAATATGCTCAAATCTTAAGAAAAGCAAAGAGTTCATAATCTTGGTACTTTAATTATGACCAGTAACAAGTGATTTGCAATACTCTTCACAACTCTGTGACTAGATTGACTACAGACACGAATGAAAGCAGAGAGCAAGGTTGTTAAACAGTGCAGTGTCAATCGACTCATCACATCCTCTCTGTTTCTCAAAACAGGATGATATGCTTCTGTTGATAAGGCATCATCATGGAACGCTGGTGATTATATTGCAAACATATTTTTCTCTTAAAAGCATAGTTTGTTCTATTTTGCTTTTCTAAATGATGGATGGTTACCCTAACTCCTCCCTCGATTGTGAAGATGCTTCTCTTCCCTCTTGGTGCTGTCTTAGATGGCACTGGGTGCAGTTGGGACAAATCATACCTTAGGGTCTTCCCAGAAATAGGGGTTGTGGTGAAGAGCCCAGATATTGATAAACACAGTTATTCCTGAGTAAACAGAAGAAAAAGCAGATAAGTGCATGAGCTAAAATTCTTTCATACCTATTCATAGATTTTATAACCAAGGAAATAATTCTACATTCATAATTTCCTTAACCATTTAAGAAGCATCTGATGATGACACTTAAATGGGTGCTGTGGAGATCAGTGAGATCTATTCTAGCCTTCAAGGAGCTCACAGTCCATTGGAAGAGACAGGTAATTGCCACACACAGTAATAAGTCAGAAGGAAGCCTGGCATGCTTGGGGAATTCTGAGGGGAACCTCATGTGTAGAGCCTTTGGAGATAGACAAGAGAAAAGGCTCAGGCGAGGCCTGCTGAGCTGAGTATCTTGAAATGATTAGGGGAAAACCAGGTAAAGAAAAGAAGATTCAGAAAGGAATTAAAGGCACATGAAAAAGCATGAAGCCAAGCTTTAATACTTGAGAAGGTATGACGAATTTGGGTGACTGGGAGGTTGTATAACAGGATTCAGGGAGCAAAGTGTCCATAGATAGGCCTGGGGAGGTTGACTGGGTTTGTACCTTAAAATGGCAAAGAGGTCATGCTAAGGCTTTTAGGTTGAAGCCAATATGGATCACCGAGAAGTTTAAGCAGAGAGTAAGAGCACTGTCTTTTGTTTTGTTTTGTTCTGTTTTGCCTTTCCTAGACAGTCACTTGGGAGATTTTATTATACTTTGGAGCCATAGAACTATATGGGATATAGTGCCAATATGGCACTGAAGTAACATTTTATCATGATATGGAATATCCATTGATCATGGTGGAGAGGATATGGGCATCTCCTGAAATCTGTAAATATAATAAATTATATCAATGGATTCCTAATATTGAACAATCTTTGCAGTTTTGAAATATGATCTACTTATTTGGCCATGATATACTATTTTATTTTATTTTATCTTTTTATAGAGATGGAGTCTTGTTGTGTTGCCCAGGCTCAAGTGATCCTCCCACCTTGGCCTCACAAAGTGTTTGGATTTCAGGCATGAGCCACCTGCCCAGCCAATATATTTATTTTGATGCACCATTGGATTATGTTTACTAATATTTTATTTAAAATTTTTGTATTTATAGACATAAGTGATATTTATCTAAAGATATTTTTTGTGCAATTTTTAGTAGATTTGTTATCAATGTGATATTTCCTTAAATAACTTTCTAAGTTTTAATTTTTGTATGCTCTGGACAACTGTAAGTATTACTGGGATTATACGGTCTTCAAAGGTTTGATAACATTTCTGAAAAACTGCATAGGCTTGGTTCCTTTTTAGAGGCTCTAAAATTTTTTTCTAGTTCTATGAAAATTGGCATGTTTAGACTATCTCTACCAGTTTCAGTTTTAGTAAATTACGTATTATAAAATTATCTGTTTTTTTCCTGGTTTTTCAAATCTCTATGCATGGAATTGTGTAACATTAGTTAGTGGTTTGTCTCCTCTGTTGACCAGCCCCTCCCTCATTGGTTATCGTATTTTTTGACTAGTTATGCGGCCGTTCTGCTTTCCATACCATTACCTTTTGCTTTTGCCTTTGTTAATTCACCTGTTTCCTTTTAGTTTACTCTTTTATTCTTTTTCCAACTGATTTATTTCCAGTTGTTTTTGACATCAATGTTTAATTTCTTTTATTAATAAAAATATTTAGTATTTAACATTATAACTTCTCTTCTAAATGCTGCTTTAGCGGCACACCATTAATTCTGATATGTAGAGTTTTCGTGGTCATGATTTTATTTTGTATTTTTGCTTTAACCCAATAGTTTTTAATGGCTAAAAGAAATCCAGATGAATGAACCTTTTGAAAAATTTTTGTTGCTAATTTCCATTTTTATTGTCTTAATTTAAAGAATGCCATTTTGTAATGTTTCTTTTTCAGTAATGAAGCTTTTTAAAAACTGTGGCCTAGCACACAGTCAACTTTAAGGAACGTTGCTGGTGTACATAAAAAGGAAAGTGTGTTCTTTTTAAAAATTTGCATTCATGGCTGTCTTATGTTCGTGATTAATTGTGGTTTTCAACATCATGAAATCTAAGCTTTGAACTTCACCAATCCTGATGTGACCACTTAGCTTACTCACTGAGGTAAAGACCTGATTTGGGTTAGAACGGTAACTGGGACAACATAGCAGTGCTGCATCCACAAAGCAAAGACCACTTTCAAAAACAAGTGGCCAGGTCACCATTAACACATTCTTAACACATTCTCATTGATAACAAACCTACTAAGTGATTAATCCACATATTGCTGGCTAATCAAGGACATTCAAGAAATTTTTTTCTCAATATGGGTCAGAGATTTTGAAGTTTAGAGCTTCAAAAACCCAATGTTATTTAACTCTCCCAAGCCTCAATCATAGAGTCAAACCTCTGCGGTTGGGTCAGGTTTATTTCCTGGCAGTACACATTCTTTCGTTTTTCAATTTTTGGTTCCAGAAGCATTGTTCTCTCTTGAACAGTTTCTGGAAGTCTCACCAAGATCATCAGAATAGACTGCTCATTGAAGTTCAATAATTGCTAGTACCTCAGAAGTATGGTTCACAGGTTCATCAATTATTATCTCCTTTGGGTGAGTCTGAAATCATGGTCAATGAAAAAAAGGTTTTTGAAACAGGGTCTCGCTATATTGCCCAGGTTGGAGGGAAGTGGTATGATTATAGTTTGCTGTAGCCTCAAACTCCTGAGCTCAGGTGATCCTCCTGCTTTAGCTTCCTGAGTAGCTGAGATAATAGACACATGCCAGTGCCCTCAGATGAGATATTTTTGATTTCCTAAGTCAGTTATTGTCTTTCTTAGGAGTTTCTGCTTACTCTGGCTTACTGTCAGAGTGTCTGGTTGATTGCCATGGATTTCTCCCATGAGTGGCACATAGGAGAAAACCCATGTGTTTTGTTCTGTTTAGTGATTGTGAATTATTTAGGGGATTTCATAGAACACTCATTTTGTGGGCCATGTCCCTCTCCACTGAGGCTTACTGGACCATCAGATTAATGGCCCTACTAGGCCATTAATAGGTCTTTTATTGGCTATTGAAGGAATCTTTTTTTTTTTTTTTTTCTGGTATGGGGTTTATTAATCCAGAAAATCAAACTGACACCTGATGAGTGTATTTATTATCATAAAAAAGCATGTACATTGTCTAACAAAATGACATAGTTAAACCAAGATCACATTAGAAAAAGACATAATTTGGAACATTTTCTATTTTATTGAGCTCTTAAATCACCATGGACCCTTAGGGCAAAAAGAAAACAGAATTCATAACTTTTGATGGTTTTCCATTTTTTTTTCCATGTAGAAAATCTGAAAACACCTCAATGACTCTAACTCAATGTCAGTGAAGATTCCCTGGAAAAAAAAACTTCAAAAAGGCAGATTAATAACTGCCTCCAACGATCTATCCCCTTCCTCTGTCTAAATCTGTCTTCCTACCCAATTTCTTTGTTTCACAAATCTAGGTAATTCTGAGCAAGGCTCAAAATATCTCTTAATAATATTAGTGAAAAGTAAAAAGGGATCTGCATTGTCCAGGAAAAAAGTGACTGCTCTCCCAGCTATCTGGGTATCATTTGGGTCACAATCTGTCAGCATAGTGGACATCCCCTTTTCTTTGCCAGAATAAAGAGCCTTTAATTGTACCCTAGGCTCTAAATTAAAAGTTAACTTTTAAAAGATAAAATACGATTTTTAGGATTTACTATTTTTTTAGGTGATTAATATACACTTTTCCTAAAGTAGCTCAGCCTTGCTAAGCTTATTAAGACCACAATTTCTAAACCTTTTCCATGGGATTAAAAAGTAGAGCCACCCTCTACTCTCTGAAAGTCTTTCTGCAGCCACCCCCTCATTGCCTTTTAAAAGTGTGAATTTCTCCTCTTGTTTCATTTGGCAGCCCAATCCTATCTTATTTTTTAATTTCCTAAATTCATTAAACTCTCTCTCTCTTTTTTTGTTTATTAAATACCTTCCTTCCATTCTTTTCACTTTTATGGGATTATTTCTTTTTATACTTCAGTGTATGTGTATAAGTAGGATCTTAGGAGGGACAAGTAGCAACAGAATCACCCAAGTGGCTTTCTTGGGTGGTAGATTGGTTTTTAGATAGCTAAGTATGGAAATATAAAAATTAGGGGACTCTGACAGATAAAGACTGACAAAGGCAATAATGAGACCATGGAAGCAAGGTTGTTGAGAAGGAACTAGCTGCTATTCCAGGACTTGGATACTGCCTGGGTAAGGAAGATGATGGAGGTGTGAGGATGACTTCTAGCTTTCTCACTTAAAATTACTTGCAGACAGTGGTGCCATTCATTAATGTAGCAATTTAGGAGGAGGAGCAGGTTTGGAGAAAGGAGGTAGATAATATGCTTCCTTTTGGACATTTTGCTTATCATAGTATGCTCAGAACAAAGCAAAGTGCCCAGAGCAGATATTTAGTAGGCAAGTTTGGGCCAGTGAATGAAGAGAAGGGCACACATAATGTGGTAGGTCTTTCGCCAAGAGTGAATGGGGACATGACACAGGAACAGATGGAGAGTGATGAAAATGTATATGATACTGTGAGGTGTGGGAGAGAAAGCAGACATCATAAACATGCTTCTTTTTAGAAATAAACAGGATTTCTGGATAATAGTGGGAAAGAGGTGGGTCTGGTGGATATAATTATTGGATACAATGAGTTCTAAATTTCTCTTCAAAGAATCAGTATGTCATCATGTTCAGTTATTTGTCCTTCATTTTAAAGTTTAACTTCCTTGTAGTTCCAGTAAACAACCTTCTCTGCTGGTTCTAATCAATCGTTCACATCTGTTCTCCCCAGCCCTGGGCTCCATCCTGACTCATCCCGGTCACCTGCTTCAGTCACCTGCTCTAGTCACCTTCCTTTGACCTAGGTCACCCCTGGCCACCTGCTCTGACCCACCCATAACCATCCTTCCCGCCAAACCAACCACCCTGCCACTCCAGCTCGGACCCCTGCTCTCTTTAAAATAGCCAATTAGGATTAGTCTAGCTTGTGTGGTCTAACCCTACCCAATAGAGGAACGACACAGCAGTAGGGGCAACACCTGTCAGGCATAAGTACCGCTTTTTCCTCACTTGCCCAAATGTGCGGCCACCATTGCTTCATCTGTGAGCTGCACCCTTATGTAGAAGTAAATTGCCTTGCTGAAATGATTTATCTTTGAGTCCTATTTCTTTCGCGGCATCAAAATTTTACTTATAACATGAGACACTCATATTCTCATTCTAATGAGAAATAAACAGGATTTCTGGGTAATACAGGGAAAGGCAAATCTGGCAGATATGAGGCACCTATTTGCACACGCTTTGTTGTGCTATAGCTGCATTCAAGGGCCCATTAGCAGGGCAGAAAAAGTGTATAGAAGCATTTAATGCTGGTCAAATTACTGAGGCATGAGAGTAGAGAAAGGGAAAATATTCAAGGAAGTTGAGGGCATTGCCAAGGGGGAGCTTGGAGTGATGAATCCAGACATCCAGCTTGAGGTGAAGAAAGTTAAGCTGTGGAGTGCCTTTGTGTATGAGAAGTGGGGAGGAAGGAAAACAGTGTAACAGGAAATGACACAGATGAGCACATGCAGTCCAGTGAAGGCTTGAAAGCTCTGGAGGGCAAAAAGGTGTGGCAGAAAGGAATGTAAAGTGAGGTGAAGGCAACTCTGTTTGTGCACTTCCTGTCCCCTCATTGTGGCTTGAGGGAGATCAAGGTGCAGCCCCTGAAGGCACTTAGAGGAAAGGGCAGAGACTGTGGGAGGCCAGAGATGATGTATAAGTAGCCTAAAAGTGAGTCAGCCAGGGTGGAGCCAGTTCTTCAGCCAACATCCATCAAGGTCTCAACAGAATTGTCTGAAGCACAGAAAGTTACCTGCAGCAGCAGCAAAAGCCACAAGATCAGGAAAACGAAAGGAACATGAAACAGAAAGGCCCTGAATGGGAAAAATTAAAAGGCATGCTGATTCTCACATTTTCAACCTGTAGCTTTTGTATGAATAGGGAGATTTTAAGGGTCTGTGGATTACAGGGCTTAGATTATCTAGAATAGAAGTAGAGAAAATAATTTTCTCATGTTGGAAGGCAGCAATAAATAATCATTTTATTGATGTTGAAAAAACCAGAGATTATTGACAGGATTTAGGTATTATTGAAATGCAGGAGTAAGGAAAAAGGTAGTAAAAGTTGACTCCGAGTTGTCTTGTTTGAGCAAGTAGGTGGGTGGAATATTATGTGTATAAATGCAATATTATATAGGTAATAAATATTACAATAAATACTATGTGAAAAATAACACTGAATTGAAAAGAGGAACATTCTTTAGACATTAGATGATTGCAAAGATCCCTGTGATAGCAAAGATCTTTCCCTGGAGAGATCCCAGAGAAAGCTTAAGTTTTTGCTTCAGTGTAGTAGTTAAGAGCACAGACTCTAGAGTCCCACTACTAGGGTTCAAGTCCTAGTTCCACCATTTACCAGAGATGAAGTTTTACCTTTTTGTCCCTGTTTGTCTAAAATGTGCGTAACACTAGTATTTCCACAGTAGAACTGGGGGGCGGGGGATAGGTGGATAAAATGAGTTAATATGCGCAAAACATCTAGAACAATGCTCGGCTCCTAGTAAGTACTAAATAATTTTTTGCTTTTGTTATTTCAATAGTAAAGTTGATTTTGTAGAAAACAAATATTTAATTGCTAATTGGGCAACTATGGTAGCAGAGTAGCAATTAAATATTACTACATTTAATTAGACTACTACAAATGCCCAATCAAATCCAGTATTTGAAAGACAGTTAAATTGGAGGAAGTTGTAGAAACACACCTCAACATAGGTCAAAAATAAATTCTGGCTAATTCCTTTATATCTCTAATGTCATCATTCAATCCATCTTGCATCCCACCAATGTATTAATCTTTCTAAAAAAATAACTATAATCATGCCACCCAGCTTCGATGTCTTAAATCTGTCTGCTGCTTGATCAAGAAAGGCTGAACACAAAAGGTTGGCCTTCAGAAAGCTCTATGATCTGGCTACATCATGGCTCCAGGTGTAGTCCAAAATTTCCTTCTGTGAATGCTGGAGTCTGGCGGATTACAGTAATTGCTCCAGTGACATGCCCTGCTGGTGTGCGTGAGGGAAGGGAGAAGGCAAGCTGTCTGCTGCTTTGTGTCTGCTCTTCTTTCTCTCTGCCCACGATGCTGCCTCTCTCATCTTTGCTGATATAAATCTAGCCCTTTAAGGTTCAGCGATAAAGCGATGCTTCATGAGGGCCCCTTCCCCCACTCTTCAGTCCTTATGGCAGGATGCTATACCTTTGCAG
The DNA here is from genome assembly GCA_963573385.1 of Cacajao melanocephalus. Lineage (NCBI taxonomy): Eukaryota > Metazoa > Chordata > Mammalia > Primates > Pitheciidae > Cacajao > Cacajao melanocephalus. Next base: position 2,856 of record CAUYLG010004433.1, on the reverse strand, counting down.
CTTGGTAATCCTGTGCCTGTTTCGATAGTCCTGAGAGCTCTCTCCTCTTTCTCCCTTTCTGGGAAATAAGAATGGCCCTAGGCTCCACAGATTCTAAGGACAAATAACTGTTAAAGACATGAGTGTGTTAAGACATTTCAGTCCAAGCACAACTGTATTGTTAAAAAAAAAAGATGTTTTAAAACCTGCAGGTAAGGAGCGTCCATCTGGAAAGGTAATGCGTTTGTCGAGTAGCCGGGATATGTTTGCTGCCGGTGGGTAGAGGCGGAGGCATTCCTTGATGCACATTGTGGTGTAAGGCATCTGGCTCAGGTGTTCCCTGGATAGAAGCACAGGAGGAAAGGAAAAGGAGGCGGTAGTCACTTAGCCATTGCACTGAAAGCCCAGCTTTTCTCCATTTTTGTAATTGAGAATGATTCTTTTTTCTTTACCCAAAGGAGGACTTCAGATGTACCAAGTGTGTGTTAGGAAAAGCCAAATGTTAACATGAACCACTTTTCACATGTAACTGTGTGTGTGTGTGTGTGGTTTTTTTTTTTTTTTTTCATGCAGATACAGAGCTCTTGTCCTGAGACATACCTATTCCAGGGCTCCTGTCAATATCACACATCTGTGAAAATTTGGATAGAGATGTGGGTTGTATTTATATGCAGAGTACTTCTTCTATGAATGAATAAGTATTTCTGATAGTACTGTAGTAGGAATACAGACTATCTTCTTCACTAGAAGCACTGAAAAAACTCAGCGAACTTTAAAAAATATTCTTAAAAGCATCAATGACATAACTCAGTTGTGAGGAGACCTTAAAGAGGACTGGAGTTCACAGAACTGGGCAGATAATGGCTGATGCTTCTGTTGCAAACCAGAGGTGTAGGCAAGGAGACACGAGTCAGAATCGAGGGCTCACCACATGCAGGGACTGTGGTAAAGCACCTTCAACCCTGGGCTGGGCCTGCAAAGGAATGCACCTGGAAATAGGTGTAGGAAAGGCAAAATAAATGCAAAGAAGTAGAAGAAAATGTAGTTAAGGGAAGAGTAGCAATAAATGAGATAGGCAGAAGCAAAAAAGTCAACAAGATCAGCAATGGTAGACATTGGTTCATTGAAAAGGTGAATAAAATTGGTAATTTTCAGGTAGAATGTTAGAGAAAAAAGAAAGAAGACACAGATATCAAAACTGAACAAAAAGGGGCTGGATGTGGTGGCTGACACCTGTAACCCCAGTACTTTGGGAGGCTGAGGTGAGCAGATCACAAGGTGAAGAGATCGAGACCAGCCTGGCCAATATGGTGAAACCTCGTCTCTACTAAAAAGTACAAAAATTAGCTGGATGTAGTGGCACACGCCTATAATCCCAGCTACTCAGGAGGCTGAGGCAGGAGAATCATGTGAACCCGGGAGGCGGAGGTTTCCGTGAGCCAAGATTGTGCCACTGCACTCCAGCCTGGTGACAGAGTGAGACTCCGTCTCAAAAATAAATATAAATAAATAAATAAAAACAAAAAGGTAATGAAGTAATAAGTTTTGTTTCTAGTAATGGTGGACTAAGTAATTTAGATCACACCTCCTGCTATGACAACCAGAAAATTTGGACCCTCCCCCCTCCCCACACACAAATACACACAGAGTGTACCTGAACAGATCAGAGAGCTAGTAATATAGTATAGACATGTTGGCCCAGTAGAGAATGAAGATTGAAGATTCTGGGATTTGATCCTGAGAATTAGAAATGCTTTTCTGCTGGGTGCTTGCCAGTTGCAGAAGACGAGCTGAGAGGCTCAGAAGTGCTTTGGGCAGCCTCCTGTGACTATGTGAACAAAGATCAGATTGTAGTCCCTCTGGGGGAAGGTGCCTGAAGAATCTAGCTACTTTGAGTTGAGAGTTCAAAGTTGGCATCCTAGTTAAAAGAGTGAACTGGAGGTACGAAAAGTTACCGTATCAATTGCACAGCTTTTAGTTGTCCAAATATCTGGATTAAGAGGATTCTGAATTGCATGATAACAGACACCTTGCATAAATAAATGTAAATTCTTTCTGGAAGAAGCTTGCAAACCAGCCTAAGCTTACAAGCAGTTTGGTTAAAAACCTGTCTGGTACAAAGTAAAATGTTTCCAGGTAAAAAATGAGCCTGGATGACATGAAAACAAAAAAGAAAAAACGGCCAGGTGCCGCGGCTCATGCCTGTAATCCCAGCACTTTGGGAGGCTGAGGCGGGTGAATCATGAGGTCAGGAGATTGAGACCATCCTGGGTAACATGGTGAAACCTCGTCTCTACTAAAAAAATACAAAAAATTTAGCAGGGTGTGGTGGCACACACCTGTAGTCCCAGTTACTTGGGAGATTAAGGCAGGAGAATCACTTGAATCTGGGAGGTGGAGGTGGCAGTGAGCCGAGATTGCACCACTGTACTCCAGCCTGGGCGACAGAGTGAGACTCCATCTCAAAAACAAAAGACAAAAAACAAACCAAAAAAACCCACAACAATCCAGCAGATACAACACACAGTAAAATAATATCCAAAGGAGTTTCCAGTATTGGAATCATGAGAATTTTAAAATAGTTTTCTTACTCAGTATAAGGAGATAAAAAAACATGATTAGAGATCCAAGATGGCCGATTAACAACAGCTCAGGATTGTAGCTCCCAGTGAAAGCGCAGAGAGCGAGTGGACGCCGCACTTTCGGACGAATTTTTGTTGCCCACAGACTAGGAGATTCCCAGCGGAGGAGCCACACGGGTCGCCAGCGCGACTTTTTTGGCCGGCGCGGCTATTTTGCCGGCGCCCCAGCACGGCGCTTCTCGGCGCGGAGTATACGGGACGACTCCAGCTCGGCTGGTCCCGTCCCCACAAGGAG
>CAUYLG010004431.1:0-20770 GCA_963573385.1 Cacajao melanocephalus | reverse complement strand
GATGGGCATTTGGGTTGGTTCCAGGTCTTTGCTATTGTAAACAGTGCTGCAGTGAACATTCATGTGCATGTGTCCTTATAGTAGAACGATTTATAATCCTTTGGATATATACCCAGTAATGGGATTGCTGGGTCCAATGGAATTTCTATTTCTAGGTCCTTGAGGAATCGCCACACTGTCTTCCACAATGGTAGAACTAATTTACACTCCCACCAACAGTGTAAAAGTGTTTCTATTTCTCCACATCCTCTCCAGCATCTGTTGTCTCCAGATTTTTTAATGATCGCCATTCTCACTGGTGTGAGATGGTATCTCATGTAGTTTTGATTTGCATTTCTCTAATGACCAGTGATGATGAGCATTTATTCATATGTTTGTTGGCCGCATGTATGTCTTCTTTTGTAAAGTGTCTATTCATATCCTTTGCCCACTTTTGCATGGGCTTGTTTGTTTTTTTCTTGTTAATCGGTTTTGGTTCTTTGTAGCTTCTGGACATTGGCCCTTTGTCAGATGGGTAGATTGCAAAAATTTTTTCCCATTCTATTGGTTGCTAATTCACTCTAACGACTGTTTCTTTTGCTGTGCAGAAGCAGTGGAGTTTGATTAGGTCCCATTTGTCTATTTTGGCTTTTGTTGCCAATGCTTTTGATGTTTTGGTCATGAAGTCCTTGCCTATACCTATGTCCAGAATAGTTTTGCCTAGGTTTTCTTATAGGGTTTTTATGGTGTTAGATCTTATGTTTAAGTCTTTAATCCATCTGGAGTTAATTTTAGTGTAAGGTGTCAGAAAGGGGTCCAGTTTGGGCTTTCTGCACATGGCTAGCCAGTTTTCCCAACACCATGTATTAAACAGGGACTCCTTTCCCCATTGCTTGTTTTTCTCAGGTTTGTCAAGGATCAGATGGTTGTAGATTGTGGTGTTGCCTCCGAGGCCTCTGTTCTGTTCCATTGGTCTATATCTCTGTTTAGACACCAGTACCATGCTGTTCTGATTACTGTAGTCTTGTAGTGTAGTTTGAAGTCCAGTAGTGTGATACCTCCCACTTTGTTCTTTTTGCTTAGAATTGACTTGGCTATGCGGGCTCTCTTTTGGTTCCATATGAAGTTTAAGGTGGTTTTTTCCAGTTCTGTGAAGAAGGTCATTGGTAGCTTGATGGGGATAGCGTTGAATCTGCAAATTACTTTGGGCAGTATGGCCATTTTCACGATATTGATTCTTCCTAACCATGAACAGGGAATGGTTCTCCAATCGTTTGTGTCCTCTCTTGTTTCGTTGAGCAGTGGTTTGTAGTTCTTGAAGAGGTCCTTTATGTTCCTTGTTAGTTGTATTCCTAGGTATTTTATTCTCTTTGTAGCAATTGTGAATGGCAGTCCATTCTTGATTTGGCTCTCTTTAATTCTGTTATTAGTGTATAGGAATGCTTGTGATTTTTGCACATTGATTTTGTATCCTGAGACTTTGCTGAAGTTGCTTATCAGTTTGAGGAGATTTTGGGCTGAGACTATGGGGTCTTCTAGATATACAATCATGTCATCTGCAAATAGAGACAATTTGACTTCCTCCTTTCTTATTCGAATAATCTTTATTTCTTTTTCTTGCGTGATTGCTCTGGCTAGAACTTCCAATACTATATTGAGTAGAAGTGGTGAGAGAGGGAATCCTTGTCTAGTGCCAGATTTGAAAGGAAATGCTTCCTGTTTTCACCCATTCAGTATGATATTGGCTGTTTGTTTGTCATAAATAGCTTTTATTATTTTGAGATATGTTCCATTAATACCTAGTTTATTGAGGGTTTTTAGCATAAAGTGCTGTTGAATTTTGTCAAAGGCCTTCTCTGCATCAGTTGAGTTAATCATGTGGTTTTTGTCTTTGGTTCTGTTTACATGGTGAATTACATTTATAGTCTTGGGTACGTTGAACCAGCCTTGCATCTCCGGGATGAAGCCTATTTGATCATAGTGGATAAGCTTTTTGATGTACTGTTTCAATAGGTTTGCCAGTATTTTATTGAAGATTTTTTCATTTATGTTAATCATGGATATTGGCCTGAAGTTTTCTTTTCTTGCTCAGGCTCTGCCAGGTTTTGGTATCAGGATGATATTGGTCCCATAAAATGATTTGGGAAGGATTCCCTCTTTTTGGATTGTTTGGAATCATTTCAGAAGGAATGATACCAGCTGCTTTTTGTATGTCTGGTAGAATTTGGCTGTTAACCCATCTGGACCTGGGCTTTTTTTGGGTGGTAGGCTCTTAATTGCTGCCTCAACTTCAGACCTTGTTATTGGTCTATTCATGGTTTCAACTTCTTCCTGGTTTAGGCTTGGGAAGATGCAAGTGTCCAGGAATTTATCCATTTCTTCCAGGTTTACTAGTTTATGTGTATAGAGTTATTTGTAATAATCTCTGATGATGGTTTGTATTTCCGTGGAATCTGTGGTGATATCCCTGTTATTGTTTTTTATTGCATCTATTTGATTCTTCTCTCTTTTCTTTTTTATTAATCTGGCTAGTAGTCTATTTTGTTGATCTTTTCGAAAAACCAGCTCCTAGATTTATTGATGTTTTGAAGGGATTTTTGTGTCTCTATCTCCTTCAGTTCTTCTCTGATCTTAGTTATTTCTTGTCTTCTGCTAGATTTTGACTTTTTTGGCCTTGCTTCTCTAGCTCTTTCAATTTTGAAGATAGTGTGTCGATTTTAGATCTTTCTTTGCTTCTCATGTGGACGTTTATTGCTATATATTTTCCTCTAGACACTGCTTTAAATGTGTCCCAGAGATTCTGGTATGTTGTGTCTTCATTCTCATTGGTTTTGAAGAACGTCTTTATTTCTGCCTTCATTTCATCGTTTATCCAGTGAACATTCAAGAGCCAGTTGTTCAGTTTCCATGAAGCTGTGCAGTTCTGAGTTAGTTTCTGAATTCTGAGTTCTAAGTTGATTGCACTGTGGTCTGAGAGACTGTTTGTTATGATTTCCATTCTTTTGCATTTGCTGAGGAGTGATTTACTTCCAACTATGTGGTCAATTTTAGAGTAGTTGTGACGTGGTGCTGAGAAGAATGTATATTCTGTGGATTTGGGGTGGAGAGTTCTGTAAGTGTCTATTAGGTTTGTTTAGTCCTGGTCTGAATTCAAGTCCCGGATATCCTTGTTAACTTTCTGTCTCGTTGATCTGTCTAATATTGACAGTGGGGTGTTAAAGTCTCCCACTATTAGTGTGTGGGAGTCTAAGTCTCTTTGTAAGTCGTTAAGAAGATGCTTTATGTATCTGGGTGTTCCTGTATTGGGTGCGTATATATTTAGGATCGTTAGCTCTTCTTGATGCATTGATCCTTTTACCATTATGTAATGTCCTTCTTTGTCTGTTTTGATCTTTGTTGGTTTGAAGTCTATTTTATCATAGATGAGAATTACAACTCCTGCTTTTTTTTTTGCTCTCCATTTGCTTGGTAAATCTTCTTCATTCCCTTTATTTTGAGCCTATGTGTATCCTTGCATGTGAGATGCATTTCCTGGATACAGCACACAGATGGGTTTTGGCTTTTTATCCAATTTGCCAGTCTGTGTCTCTTGATTGGGGCATTTAGCCCATTTACATTTAGGGTTAATATTGTTATGTGTTAATTTGATCCTGCTAGTTGACTGTTTTGTCTGTTAGTTGATGCAATTTCTTCATTGTGTTGATGCTCTTTACCATTTGGTATGTTTTTGGAGTGGCTGGTACTGGTCATTCCTTTCTATGTTTAGTGCCTCTTTCAGGAGCTCTTGTAAAGCAGGCCTGGTGGTGATGAAATCTCTGAGTACTTGCTTGTTCGTAAAGGATTTTATTTTTCCTTCGCTTATGACCCTTAGTTTGGCTGGATATGAAATTTTGGGTTGAAAGTTCTTTTCTTTAAGGATGTTGAATATTGGCCCCCACTCTCTTCTGGCTTGTAGGGTTTCTGCTGAGAGATCTGCTGAGAGTCTGATGAGCTGCCCTTTGTGGGTAACTCGACCTTTCTCTCTGGCTGCTCTTAGCATTTTCTCCCTCATTTCAACCCTGGTGAATCTTGCAATTATTTGCCTTAGAATTGCTCTTCTTGAGAAATATCTTTGTGGCGTTCTCTGTATTTCCTGGACTTGAATATTGGCCTGCCTTGCTAGGTTGGGGAAGTTTTCCTTGATAATATCCTGAAGAGTATTTTCCAGCTTGGATTCATTCTCTCCATCACATTCACATACACCTATCTAATGCAGATTAGGTCTTTTCACATAGTCTCATATTTTTTGGAGACTTTGTTCATTGCTTTTTACCCTGTTTTCTCTAATCTGGCCTTCTCATTTTATTTCATTGAGTTGATCTTCGATCTCTGATATCCTTTCTTCTCCTTGGTCAATTTGGCTGTTGAAAGTTGTGTATGCTTCATGAAGTTCTCCTGTTGTTTTTTTCAGCTCCATCAATTCACTTATATTCCTAAGTTGTTTATTCTCGTTAGCATTTCATCAAATCTTTTCTCAAGGTTCTTAGTTTCTTTGCATTGGGTTAGAACATGTTGTTTTAGCTCAGAAAAGTTTCTTATTACCTACCTTCTGAAGCCTGATTCTGTCAATTCATCACACTCATTCTCTATCCAGCCTTGGTCCCTCGCTGGTGAGGAGTTGTGATCCCTTGTAGGAAGAGATGCATTCTGGTCAACAAACTATAGGCCACAGGCCAAATCCAGTTTGTCTTATGGCTTTGTAAATAAAGTTTTATTGGCACTCAGTCATGCCTATTTTCTTATGTATTATTCACAGTGGCTTTCACTCTACAACAGCAGGGTTACTTTTGATAATATCCTGGAGAAAATGTATATTCCCACCTTGAGACATCTTGAGCACAGTAGAGGCCTTGGCCTGGGCTTTGCAATGAGGGAGGATTAGTTTCTCTTTGGGCAGTCAGGGTGTGAGGGCCCCGACACTGAGATGTGGAGACACCTCTGATTTCTAACAGTTAGTTTAGCTCTTTCCCAAATACTAAGGCTTTTGGCATCTAGGCAGCAATTCTGATTTGGGGTTTGGGCTTTAGGAGAGGCTATTTCTAATGGTGATTTATTAATCAATTAATCTATTTATTGAGCTTCTACCATGTGTCACTAGTGTTCTAGGTGGTAGGATTCTAGCAGTGTACAAGGAAAGATACACTTTCATCCCTATTCTAGTGGTAGAGAGATAAAACATACATGAGAATGTAATAACATATGAAATAGTGATAAGTGCTAAAGGAAAATAAAGCAGGAGGAGGAGGACGGGTTACTGTTTTAGGATATTCCTCCTTGAGGAGATGACCTCTGAAAAGAGACCTGGATGTAGTGAGTAAGAAAGTGGGCCCTGCAAATTCCTAGGGTCAGGGAGTTGCAGTCGGAAGAATCAGTGAATTCATAGACCCTTGAGCAGGATTGGGCTTAGCTCTAAAATGCTCTGTGTGGAGGTCAGGGTGGCTGGGTTGAAGAGAGGGAGAGGGAAAGTGGGGAAAGGGTAAGATAAGTAGCCAGGAGCTAGGTCGTGTAGGGACTGGGAGGTCATAATAAGGATTTTGGATTTCCTTGAATGTGGGATGGGATGCCGTGTATCCACAGAAGTGGAACAGATTGTGTTATTGTGCAATCATGTCATCATTTTAAATTCTGAGTTACAGCATTGCAGGAACTTAAGAAATGAACAGGGCATTATTCCTTCCCCCATGTAGTCTATAATCCAGTAATGTAGATTTCAGGAAAACTTAAACTGATTATACTTTGTCACTTTAAGTGATGTATTTCATGGTCCTGGGTTATCAAGAGTAAGAAAAATTGATATGGCCAGAGGACAAAAATGGAACCAGTTTTGTGTAAAACAAAAAATTATAATTGTCAGATAAAGTAGTACTTAATTTTATTAATTTAGATTCTAAAACATGGGTCAATTCCATCAAAACAGTGAGTATTATAACTGGCAAGGGTAAATGCAGAGTGCTTTTGCCACTTTTCCTCATTTTCTCTCGGGTGACAGGCATTGCTGGCCAGTTACAGCACCCTTCTCCTCTTACAAGGATTTTCAGAGTCCTGTTCAGCCCAGCAATCTAAGCAGCATCTAGCCATCAGCTAGAGTTCATCACATGGGCACATTTCTAGACGTATTTACTATCTGGTGGAGTAACTGGAGACAGGTACTAAATTAACCACTTTCCAGCGGTTGTTATGCCACTACATCTATGAATCTGTTATTTCAACAGAAATCAATCAGTTCAGTGAAAATGTGCAGCCAATTGTTTGGTGTTGGATGTAGAAAAGTAGTTCATTTTCTTTTGCCCCTTTGTACATAAAAAAAGAAGTAGATGAGATTTGAAGAAAAGAAAAAAGGTAGAAGAAAATTTTTTGAGAGTCAATTCTAGCATTTCCAGAAGTCAGCTCTAAAAACTCACTAATATTCCAATTGGAATATTCCAAGATGAATGCAAAATTATATCTTGCTTATATAACCTTCAGTAAAGAAAGCATGTTCTCTTCTAGAAATTAGATTTGTTGTTTTTAATTGTTCAGTGTTCTATGTTGGGCTAGGACAACATATACATTACATAAATTAATATATTTAATATATTCACTCCTTCATAATCAGGATAAATATATTCAGCTACATAAATGACTAATTTATTCATTTTTGCTCAAAATAGACTTTCAGGTCATTAGATGTCATACAGCTAAGAAGCAAGGGAAATTAATTGGAGAAAGCACTATTTAAAGGTAATCCTGCAGAGCCTGAGGCAGGTGCTCAGTAATTGGAGAGATGGTAAGGATTAACCCATCATTATCTGTATTTATTTTTCAGTAATAAGAGCCTTCATTTTTCAATCAATAGTAGTGCTCAAATTTTTAGATTAGTTTCAGAGTTGAATTTATAAAGAAAATATTTCCTTAAAGTTTGTTAGCTTAAGCAATTATTTAACAATCTATTACTTAAAGGAGCATTAAGCTATTATTTTATCATCTATTACTAACCAAAAGCTTGTGGTTGAAGGTATCTAGTTGAATATGATGTTGTATTTAATGCAAATGATAAACTACACAGATGTGCTCTGTATCCTGGGGAGTCTGTAAGAGTCTTACAGAGCATTTCCACCATAAGGAACTTATCTTTTGTCTTATGCCCTGGTTTTGTTTGTGTAGCTGACCAGTTGGATGCAGTGACAGGTGGGAAGTTAAACTTAAATAAAATCAGTGTCCTGAACTGTTGTGTTATAAATTTCTCTTGGAAGTAGAAGAAAATTGCTCCCTTCCAAAGCCTACCCTATCCAACTATTATTCTAAAAAGGATTTTTTGGCATAAAATATTAGAATCGTAATCTGCTTGATGAGTTCTTGATTCCTGTTTCATTTTCTAATTTGTAAGTAGGAATGCCAAAGTGGCAAAGTTTGTCAGCTGATTATTTCCTGCTTCCTTTCTCTTTTGAAGATAAAGCCAATGGGGTGTGTGTGTGTGTGTGTGTGTGCGCGTGCACGTGTGTGTGACAGGATACTAACCTAAGTAGCTTTAGAAATAAGTGGAGTCTGTAAGACTCAAGGCAGAAGAAACCATATGTAAGCCTTGTAATCTAGTTGATAAAGGTGTTTCCCATTAGGTAATAGATTAACAGTTCTGACACACATGTGCACTGGAATTGGTCAGTTAAGTAAACAGATGACAGATGGTGGGAGCCAACTTCTTTTTCACTGTTGGAGTGGAAGGTTACTACATGTAAGCGGAGGAGGCTTCAGTGATCTGTGGTAGAATGGATAAGAGTTAGGGACATCAGTATCAACTTATATTTAGCTCAATACAGATATAGATGGTTACATATAGAAATACCTACAGATATGTATATATGCACAGATTACTATGCACAAATATATTTCCTCACCCTGTCAGCTGAGAAACAGTGATACCCCAGAAACAAGAAGCACACCTACAGCTCAGATCTTTGTTGCTAATACCATTCACAAGTAAAAAGACTCTGAAGAAATGGCAGACTCAAGGACTGTGGCAGGTGATAAGCAAGATGATTCTGCAGCATCTTGTGGTGCCATAAAGTAAGAAATTCCTAAAATAAAACAAATGGAAAAACCACCCTTCACACACGCAATGATGGGAATATGTCAAAAGGATACAAAGCAATTGGAAGAGCTTCCATTAATCAAAGCTGGAAGACTTTGAACAAAAAAATAACAAGTAATACTGGATTATAACCCAAAGTATAAAATAAGTGTCTATGAGTCCATACTGATATAAATAAAACAAATTCATGAGGAGAATAAACTAATCTTCTGTACAGAAGAATTCAAAAGAATTACCGTAGATACTTCGCACTCAAGAAGGTAGAGCATGACTCCCTATTCTTAAAATGTGGGCTGCACATAGTGACTTCCTTCTAAAGTGTACACTGTGGAAACGGGAAAAAACTAGGGTAACTTTACAATGAGAAACCTGACAAACCTACCTTATTCATGTGTTCAAGGTCAACATCACTATGATGAGTCACGTTGACAGGTATGTACCCAGGATATAGGATTATAAAAATGACACTTTAATCTTTGTGATCTTCCTCCCGAAAGTACATAATCCCAGTCTAATAAAAAAAACCAACCAGCCAACCAACCAACCAACCAACCAACCAACCAACCAACATCAGATGAATACCAACTGAGATACAGTACAAAATGCCTGACTGGTACTCCTCAAAACTTCAAGATCATCAAAACCAAGACAAATCTGCGAAACTGTCACAGCCAAGAAGAGCCTAAGAAGACATGACAACTAAATGCAATTTGGTATCCTGTAGGGAATCCTGGAAGTGAAAGAGGGACATTAGGCAAAAGCTAAGGAAGTCTGAGTAAAGTCTGAGTTTTAGTTAACAATAGTGTATCAAAGATGTACCATACTATTGTGTTAATAATAGAGAAAACTGGGTAGGGTATATGGGTGATATCTCTGCAATTTTTCTGTAAATTTAAAACTGTACTAAAATAAAAAATATTAAAATAAATATAATTAAAACTTTCAAATCTAATTCAAACGCTTTATTAAATGTGAATGGATATTCTTCTGTTTTCGTGTGCTTTGTTCTAATGTAATTGGTAAAGTACAAGAAATTGAAAGAGAACAGAACCCTTAATTACTTACTGAAAGCTATGTCTGGCTGCCTTTTCTATGTCCTCTGTAAAGCAATAAGAACATTTTTAACTAAAGGTTAGCTCCAAAAGGAACATTGTACATGAAAATAGGGACAAAATGTTTTTTTCCTGTGTTTCTGCACTCCTGCTATAAAACAATATAGTCACCTAGTAAAAATATTTTTATCTACTATAATCCCAAATGAATATTCTTTAAGTATTTGGTAAATCAATTCAGGCTATGTTTGGATTGTCCTCCTACAGCTGTGGGATTTAAATGGGCAAATTGGATGCTTATGAATGCTAGAAAGAAAATGTTCAAAATACTTAGTTTGTAAAACTGTAGACAAAAATGGTCTTTCTGAAATTAATTATAAAAAGAACAGAAATATTCAACATATACGTAAATATAGTCAGACGTTTCATTGGCTTTTGCTAGATAGTATGACAGACAGAAAATTTCTTTAAATGTAGAGTTTGTTTTATTATGAAACACATAAACCAGAATTGGATATTCTTTTTTCCCAATGCCTATTATTTTGGAACATTTTGAAAGGTGAATGTTCTTTGTGTCCAGAAACATAAAGGGTTGTAATTTTAGGCACTCTATGCAGTTTGACAAATAGATTTTGACAATGGTACTCCATCAATATTTTACTGAGAATGAAAAATGAACATCAGGCCATTTTATTTATTCTCTCTAGAGCCTAGTAACCTATTGCTTTGCTCCAAGGGAAGTCCTAATTCTTCTAAAGAATATGGTCTTTTTTAGCCTCTCAGGGAAACTTCAGTGCCATCTGTCTACTTTTTATTTATGCTTTAATAAAAGCCTTCTAGTCAATCTAAGGTTGGTGGTACTTAGCTAGGGCAAAGCTCAGTGAATAATGGTCCTTTTCAGGACACTCCATTTTGATTTCAACCGAATGGATAATGCTGTCTGACATCTGCCCTGCCAGGAGGAATGAAGGTTATGCTCAAGCATCAGCCTATCCTCAGCCTTCCCGTCAGGGCTCAGCTACATCCTCCATCACCTCTGTGGCTTGAAAGAACCAGGGACAGGAGTCCCGGCTACAAGGTGACTGCACAGCCGCCGCTCACTCGCTGCATCATTTGCATAAATCCCTCTACTGCTCTGGAACTAATTTTCTCATGTAAAAAAAGAGCAACCCCTCACCTCCCAAGAAAATTAGTTTCCTTCTTTCTCAGATTCTAGTGGCCTCATGGTACAAATCTAGGTTTAGGAATCATAAATCATAAGCTGTAAATTCTTCCTTGTGATGCATTTGGGAAGGAATTGTGAATACAACTGATGGGAGTGCAGCGATGTGTGCAACCAACAGGCAAGTGTGAATCTCAGCAGTGTTAAATTGTTATGTAAAATCATGATAAAAAGTGACGTTTGTTTTTCCTGGCTTGCCAAAAAAAAAAAAATCTAATACAAAAATATTAACCTTAAACCTTGAGAGGTACTTAATGCAGTCTTGAAAAGACACTGCTTGTAAGTGAAGGACGAAGATTGAACACTTATTACTGATGATTTCTAATGATACTCCCAGTTATGTTTCAAATGTTACCTACTGGTGCTATATCCATAGCCACAATTTCCTAGGCAATCAAGTTGATGATTTTACAGAATCTTAGATTCTGTATCTTAGTGAGGAACACAAGATAGATCTGAAAGATGCATCTATTAACTTAAAATTGTTCTCTTAGAGACTAATTTTAGCTGTGTTATATATACCTACAGTGATGCCCAGCATAATGATGTTTTGGTCAACGATGGAACACGTATATAGAGGCTATCCCATCAGATTATAATGGAGGTGAAAATTTTCCAACACGAATGAGGTCATAGCCATGGTAACATCTAGTGCTACGCACTACTCATGTGTTTGTGGTGATGCTGGTGTAAACAAACCTACCTATATAAAAGTACAGTGCACTGTTATGGACAGTACATAATACTTGATAATAAATAATTTTTGGAATTAATTTCAGAAGGACCATTTTTGTCTACAGTTTTACAAATCATTATTACTGGTCTATATATTTGCCCTACTATACTTTTATCATTATTTCAGAGGGTGATCCTTGTAATTGTATGAAAAAAGTTAGCTGCAAAACAGCCGCAGGCAGGTCCTCCAAGAGGTATCCAGAGGAAGGCATTGCTATCACTGAGATGACAGTTCCATGCATGTTACTGCCCCTGAAGACCTTCCAGTGGCACAGGATGTGGAGGTGGAACACAGTGATATTGATGATCCTGACCCTGTGTTGGCCTAGGATAATGTATGTGTTTGCGACTTAGTTTTTTAAACAGAAAATCTTATAGAGTAAGGATATTAAGAAAATATTTTTGTACAACTGCACAATGTGTTTGTGCTCTAAGCTAAGTGTTATTACAAGAGTCAAAAAGTTAAAATCAATAAGCTTATAATATAAAAAAGTTGTAGTTAGCCAAGGTTAATTTATTACTGAAGAAATAAAATTGTTTTTATAAATTTAGTGTAGCCTAAATGTACAGTGTTTATAGTCTACAATAGTGTACAATACTGTCCTACAACTTCACATTCACTCACCCTTTACACACTGACTTACCCAGAGCAGTGTTCAGTCCTGTAAGCTCAATTCATGGTAAGTGCCCTATACAGGTGTGCCATTTTTATCTTGTATATTGTATTTTTACTGTACTTCTCTCTTTTTTCTCCCATTATTTATTTATTTATTTATTTATTTATTTATTTAAGAAACAGGGTCTTGATATGCTGGCCAGGCTGATCTCGGAATCTTAGCCTCAAGCAATCCTCTTGCCTCGGCCTCCCAAAGCATAGATTACAGGCATAGGACACCATGCCTTGCCTTTACCTTTTCTATATTTAGATATGTTTGGACACAAAAAATACCTCTGTGTTACAGTGGCCTACTATATTCAGGACAGTAACATGCTGGGCAGGTTGGAGGCACAGGAGCAATAGATTATACCATACGTATAGGATACAGACCTAGGTGTGTAGTATGGCTTGCCATTTAGGTTTGTGTAAGTGCATTCTATGTTGTTTGCACAACCACCACAAAATCACTTAATGCTGTGTTTCTGAGACTGTATCCCCACCATTGAGTGATGCATGATTCTGTGTGTGCGTGTGTGTGTGTGTGTGTGTGTGTGTGTATACATGTATATATCTCACTTATTAGGAATAAAAATGTTACAAATTTAGATGCTATAGATAACAATATATCTGATACTGTATATTATTACAGATGCTGTGGAGATTAGAAAGAAAAGAATGTCATGATCTACTTTTTATACCACTAAATATGAAAATAGGTGTAATATACAAATTCCTACATAAATACCAAATTCCTACATAAATATACCAAATTTGACTAATATATGAGTGTAATTTACCACATTAAGAAATAAAGAAAGCAAAGTTATATGATCATCTTATCAGCTTCAGAAAAATCACTGGCCACATTCAACAATCATTCGGTATACAAACTCACAGCAAATTAGAAATGGAAAAGAACTTTCAAAACCTGATGAAGGACATCTACAGAAACCTACAACAATATCATACTCAGTGATAAGATTTTAAAATGAGGAACAAGCTGAGGATAGCCACCATCACTATTTCTATTAGACATTATTCTGAAAGTTTTATTTATTGTCAAAACAAGAAGGAAGAAATAAAGCCATGAAGTTGAGAAGAAAAGAAACACGTTGTCTTTATTTGCAGATGACATGATTATCTACATAGAAAACCCCAAATCTATAAATAATTAGTATAAGAGTGTTTAACAATGCTTCATATGAAAATATACAAAAGTCACTTTAGTTTTCTAGCAATAAACACAATTTTTAAAAGCTAACATTTAAAACAGCAACCAAATATAGGATACGTAGGAACACATCTAACAAAAGGTGTGCAAGAAATTAGTTTTGAATATTATATAATGTATTGAAAGATATTAGAGATATTTTTTATTTTGAAATATGTCAAACAAGAGTATATTTAGCATAAATGTCAATATAAAGAATAAAATGGTATACCAGCCGCCAGCATGAAAGTATAAACACTGTTAGACTATTGACTTTTTTGCCAGCCGGATTGGTATGTGATAATATCCCACGGTGGCTATAGTTAACAATATTTCCGATTGCCACTGTAACAAATTACCACAGATTTAGTGGTTTAAAGCAGCACAGATGTATAATCTTGTAGTTTTTAGAGAAGTACAAAATCAGTCTCCTAGGGTTAAAGTCAGGCCTTGGCAGTGCTGGTCCTTCTGAAGGCTGAGAGGAGAATCTGTCTTGCCTTTTTCAGCTTCTAGATGCCACCTAGATCCCTTGCCTTGTGACCTTTCCTTGTGTCAATAGAGCCTGTTTCCATAGTCAGATTTCCTATTTCTACCTCTGACCTCCTCGCCTACCTCTTAGGAGAACTCTTGTGATTACACCAGGCTCAGTGGATAATCCAAAGTCATCTTCCTATATCAAGATCCTAACTTAATCACATTAGTAAAGTCCCTTTTGTCCTGTAAAAGGATGTATTCAAGGTTCTGGGGGTTAGAACACAGACTTCCAGGGAAGGTCATTACTCTGTCAACTGTAGGGGTTTTAATATATATTCTGTGACATGTCTTCCCAGTACCTCTCCCTTTAAATTTCCCCCTTACTCAGCAAAACACATTTTCTCTTCCAAAAGATATATTTTTTGCTGGAAGGGCACATTATTTTGAGTTGGGGCTTATTTTTATTTTTCTGTTAAACAAATATTTTGGACTATTTTTTTCTTTACCAGACATTGCTAGGGCTTCAGTCCCTATTTTTCTAGGTCTCAATGTAGTGAAGCTACCAGCCAGGCACTGCCTATAGCATCCACCACCCCATCTCTGACAGAAGCCAGCCAGCATCCCTAAAACCCTATCTACCTGGTTTTCCCAAGCTATATGTGGATTTACCCCTGTGATCATATCATCTTTCCTTGGACATTTATGTTGGAACTGAAAAAGAACTGGCCCTCTCTTCCTTAAACTCCTACCTTTAAAGAACCGAGTATGAATTTATGTTTTGGGTGACTTATCTAGAAGGCAAAGAGCATTGCTCTTCTCTTTGTCCTAAACTTTAATTTTTTAATCTGCCCAATCATACAGGTATAAGAATATGGGCTAAAAACTGAAAAATAGGACTTATTGAAGTTAAGAATTTATGTTCATCAAAAGACACTGTAGGAAGAGAGTAAATGGGTAAGAAAATTGAGTAAAATGTGTACAATACCTGTACTTCATCTTCACATTTCACATACAGAAAGAATGCTTAGAAGTTAGTATGAGGCAGGTATTCTGATGAAAAAGTGGCCAAATGACATGAATAGAGACTTTAAGAGAACGTATCCTAATGACCTCTGTGCATATGAAAAGGTAGGTGCTCAACATCAGTTGTAATCAGAGAAATGCAAATTAAAAACATGCCCACTCACCAGAAAAATAAGAATCTTAGTATGGACAGCATCAAGCATTAACAAGACAGTAAACTACTGGAATTTCCATTCATTGCTAGTGGGAGTGTAAAGTGGCACAGCTATATTGAAAAACTCTCCTTTTCTACTAAAGCGTAAGATAAACCTATCCTATGAGCCCCGCAATTCTAATCTGAGTTAAAGGCGAAATAGAAACGAGCACATTTGTCCACAAAAGAACACGAAAAAGAGTATTTGTATATTATTTTTGACAAACCCAAGAGGAAACGATCCACATGTCCATCAAAAGTAGAAAGGAGAAATCAAATTGTAGTATATTCTTTAAATGGAATGTTATGCAACAATGCAAAGAAATGTGTTGTAACTACAGAAATAACATGAAAGAATTTCATAGACAATGGTAAGTGAAAGAAGCTAGACGCAAAAAAGTACATGCTATGTCATTTTAATTATGTAAAATATAAGGTTAGACAAAACTGACTTATGAAGATAGAAGTCAGATAATAGTGGCTAAAAATGGTAGTTATTAAACAGTAAAATAATAGTTAAAAACAGTTTCTTGGTACAAGGACTGTTTCACATTTTGATTTGCGTGGCACATGTGTGTGTGTGTAATATATATGTGCTATCCATGTATACACACATGCATATGCCCAAATATATATGTACAGACACAACATATATGTACTTATGTATACATGCACACATAAGTATATATACATGTGCATGCTTACAGATATATATATATGTGTTCTTTGAACTGGTTACTTAAGATTTGTGCACTTTACTGCAACGATATATGCCACCCAAAAAGCAACCATAGGTTCTTAAGGCAGAACTTTTGGGAAGTAGTTTTAAAGATGTCCATAAATTCTTTACTACCCTTCCCTTCAAAAAGTATATCCCAAATCTCTGCTCCTGAGTGCAAACCGTACTTGGAGACTGGCTTCTAATGAAGAGAATATGACAGAAATGAAGGTGTGTCCCTTCTGAGACTAGGACAGAGGGGTACATGCTGGAGCTTTTTCTTGGCTCACTCTCTTGGATCACTTATTCTTGGGGAGTGATCCCCCAGAGTAGCTAGTGAGCTAGCTGCCACCTTGTGAGGACACAAAGGCAGTGCTTTGGAGAGACCCTGTGGCCATGGTTTGGGTCTTCTGCCAACAGCCTCAGACGTCAACTGAGGCTCCCTGCCAATAGCCTGTAACTGCACCATCTTGGAAGTGGGTCTTCCTGCTCCAATCAAGCCTTCCACAGCTGTGCCCTGCCTGACATCCTGACTGCAACCTCATGAGAGACTCCCAGCCAGATCCACTCAGCTACAGCACTCAGAAACTTCTGGCTCTCAGAAATTGTGAAATAATACAATTTTGTCATATTACACTACATTTTAGGGTAATTTGTTATGTCACAGTAGATAACTAGGGCATTTCTCCACTTATGAATCAGAAGATTTGTGCGGGAAACTGCTTCAGTTTCCTCCTCTGTACCATTGGGGAATAGAACTTACCAGAAGTATACCATGTAAATATCACCCTACTGGAAAACTACTGACAGCGTTATTCCATTCACCAGGAATTCCTTAATACTAAGTGTCCTTTGGAAGAAAACATAATTGCTCAATTTTATATCTGTCTCCATAATTTGTTAAATACGACTATGATTTAATCACCTCTTGATTTCAGATTCTAAGGTCATAACATTTACCTGGAAAACAAATAAACCAAAATATATTGTTAAAATCTCAGGCAATAGTAACCTTCAAGTGGGAGGAGGGGAGGATTTTATTCAGACCAGAAGTCATTTATGAAATATTAACTCATCCTTGTTTAAAGATAAAATCTTTATGAATAGAGTTAAAATGTATCAGCATCGTTCTCAGAAATATTTAACTCTGTGGGTCTTCTGAAGCACATCTGCTAAGTTATGGTGGCCTTGCCTTATGCTACTTTCCCTAGAGATGACTGCTTTACTATACATGGCAAAAAGTTAGTGGAGAGATACTTTAATAAAGATTTCTTTCAAGAAATTCAGTCATAATTTCTGACAACAGCAAAATGAGACATAAGTCTCTTATATTAGAAGTATTTAGATAAAATATAAAAGGAAAAGGCAAGATATGGCTTGATAAAATTAATATCAGATGATTTAGCCTATTAAAATGAATAAATCCTCTTACATAAAGAAAACATGGAAATAGTTCAAAAGAAGAAAACACAGTCTCCCCAAAACATGCCAATATAGTGGGTTTAAATTATGTTTCAATGTTCTTACAGCTAGAATATATTTATTAACATTTTTTTCACTAAGTTCTATAGATATTTGAAGTTCTTACATCCATTGAAAGCTAGGTAATATTTTTAAGTTAAAACTTTTTTTCATATACTTTTTAAAGTAAAAACAGATTATATTCTTGGAGTTTAAAGTTGTTGGTCAGGCACAGTGACTCTTGCCTGTAATTCTAGCACCTTGGGAGCTGAGGTGATAGGATTGGTTAAGGCCAGGAGTTCAAGACCAGCCTGGGCAACTTAGGAAGACCCTGTCTGTACCAAAAAATAAAAAATAAAAAAAAAAATAAAAGCTGGGTGTGGTGACATGCACCTGTGGTCTCAGCTACTTGGGAGGCTGAGGTGAGAAGATCACTTGGGACCAGGAGGTGGAGGCTCCAGTAAAATGTGATTGTGCTGTTGTACTCCCACGTGGGGGACAGAGTGAGACCCTGTCTCAAAAAAAAAAAAAAATTGTTAACACCAGGTAATGTGAGAATTGTGGCTAATGCAGATGTATTCATTTTCCATTTCTTTTTCTATGTGTGCCTGAATTCAAGTTTGAAATACAAGCCATTAAAAAGCAGGTCAACATCCATGAGGTATGAGAACAGCTTTGATTATGGTTATTTTTGTGAAAGATGAAGATGATTTATCCTATGCTGATTATAGGTTTACCTTCCTCTCAGTACAAGCTTTAAAATGTTATCAGTTGTGTTAAGTGAAACCATGTCTGCATTTATACTTCTTGATAAAAATTGACTGATGAGGAATAATTTTTTTAAATGCTGCAATGGAAAGAGAATGCACATTGAAGTTAGGCCCTGGGTTAAAATCTGCTTTTGCTGCTTGCTGAGATCCCCCAGGTATGTGACTCATTCTGTGAGCATCAATTTTTCCCAACTGCAAAACAGGGCTAATTAGAATCATGTCTTTGGATACTGAGAATTACAAATAAAACAATGTTTGCAAGGTTAACAGTGCAGTGTTTGACGAACAGAAAGGGCTTGGTAACCAGCTTTATTATTATTTTACCATTTATTAATTTTAATTAATATTTTAAAATAGTTTTACAATGGTTATTACTACTGTTTCTTATTACTACTGGTATTTCTTTGATATCAGTTTCCAAAAAAGCGTATGCTGGTGATTATTTACATATTGAAAATGATTTTTATGTAGATTGTCTCTTCCTCAAGAAATGCTTTTCGTTTACATGCGTAGACAAAGAAAATGCATGCATAAATATCCCTATGGGAGTGAAACCCAACTCTAGGTTGCCCCAACCTCAACACATGTACACTTTTTTGTCCCGTACTTACATATTAGTTGGCTGAGGCGGTCATAACAAAGTTCTGCAGGTTGGGTGGCTTAAACAACAGAAATTTGTTTCTTAAAATTTTGAGGCTGGAAGTCAGAAATCGAGACATCGGCAGGGTTGGCTCCTTCTGAGGTCTGTGCTTTTCATGTGTAGACGGCCATCTTCTTCCTGTGTCTTCACGTGGTCTTCCTTCTGTGTGTATACCTGTGTCCTAATCTCTTCTTCTTAGAAATCATATTGGATTAGGGCCCACTCTAATGATCTCATTTTACCTTAATTATCTCTTTAAAGGTCAAATTCCAAAATATAGTCACATTCTGAGCTACTGGGGTATAAGACTTCCACATATGAATTTTGGAGGGACCCAGTTTAGCCCATAATGATTTCCAAGAACTGAGTGTGTATGAATATAGGGAAAACTCATGATAGTGGTTCAAAGGGGCCGTTAAGAACAGAGGTTTGGGCCGGGCGAGGTGGCTCGCCACTTTGGGAGGCCGAGGTGGACGGATCACGAGGTCAGGAGATCAAGACCATCCTGGCCAACATGGTGAAACCCCTTCTTTACTAAAAATACAAAAAATTAGCTGGGTGCGGTGGTGCACGCCTGTAATCCCAGCTACGCGGGAGGCTGAGGCAGGAGAACTGCTTGAACATGGGAGGTGGAGATTGCAGTGGGCCAAGATTGCCGCACTGCACTTCAGCCTGGTGACAGATCGAGACTCTTGTCTCAAAAAAAAAAAAAAAAAAAAAAAAAAAAAGAACAGATGTTTGGTTTCAGGCAGAGTTTTGTTTACTGGTGAGGGTAGGGGATAGAGGGTGGTTTAAAACGTGGAAAAAAGGGTTTGCCAAGCTGGATTTGGCTGCAGAAGCTAATCAGAAAGGGTTTTCTGGATTGCATGGGGCTGTCTTGTTCAAGTGACTTGTTTATTTAAATAGTGGAGTAGAATTTTGTAATTCAGTTTGATGTTGAATTGTGCATTTAGCTGATACTATGTAACAAGCCAGCCTAAAATTAGCAGCTTCAAGTAATAACTTTTATTCCTGTGATTTGATTTTGTGTTCTTTCTGGCTTGTGTTGACTTAGCTGATCTTTGCTGGACTCTGTGGTCAGCTAGAGTCTAGATGACCTAAGGTGACTTCATTCTCTTGGCTGATGACTGGGAGGCTGGTGGGTTGAGTATCTTGTTTTTTTCCAGTGTGACCTTTTATTATCCAGCAGGGAGCTCAGGCTCACTTGTGTGGTGGTTACAATGTTTCAGCAGCAGCAAGAGAGCAAGCCTGAGTCCAAAGGTGCTTTTCAAGCCTCAGCTGGTGTCATATTACAAAGCTTCATTGCCCAAAACAAATTCCATTACAACATAAATAAAATTGATAATTATTATTTTTTAAATTTTTTTAAAAAAAATTTTATTGCATTTTAGGTTTTGGGGTACATGTGAAGAACATGTAAGATTGTTGCATAGGTACATACATGGCAATGTGGTTTGCTGCCTTCCTCCCCATCACCTATATCTGGCATTTCTCCCCATGTTATCCCTCCCCAACTCCCCATCCCCTGCTGTCCCTCCTCTATTACCCCCCCAGGGACCCCAGTGTGTGATACTCCCCTCCCTGTGTCCATGTGTTCTCATTGTTCAGCACCCACCTATGAGTGAGAACCTGCAGTGTTTGATTTTCTGTTCTTGTGTCAGTTTGCTGAGAATGATGGTTTCCAGGTTCATCCATGTCCCTACAAAGGACACGAACTCATCGTTTTTATAGCTGCATAGTATTCCATGGTGTGTACGTGCCACATTTTCCCTGTCCAGTCTATCATCGATGGGCATTTGGGTTGGTTCCAGGTCTTTGCTATTGTAAACAGTGCCGCAGTGAACATTTGTGTGCATGTGTCCTTATAATAGAACAATTTATAATCCTTTGGCTATATACCCAGTAATGGATTGCTGGGTCAAATGGAATTTCTATTTCTAGGTCCTTGAGGAATCGCCACACTGTCTTCCACAATGGTAGAACTAATTTACACTCCCACCAACAGTGTAAAAGTGTTCCTATTTCTCCACATCCTCTCCAGCATCTGTTGTCTCCTGATTTTTTAACGATCGCCATTCTAACTGGCGTGAGATGGTATCTCAATGTAGTTTTGATTTCTCTATGCATTTCTCTAATGACCAGTGATGATGAGCATTTTTTCATATGTTTGTTGGCCTCATATGTATGTCTTCTTTTGTAAAGTGTCTATTCATATCCTTCACCCACTTTTGAATGGGCTTGGTTTTTTTTTCTTGTAAATCTGTTTTAGTTATTTGTAGATTCTGTATATTAGCCCTTTGTCAGATGGGTGTATTGTAAAAAATTTTTCCCATTCTTTTGGTTGCTGGTTCACTCTAATGACTGTTTCTTTTGCTGTGCAGAAGCTGTGGAGTTTGATTAGGTCCCATTTGTCTATTTTGGCTTTTGTTGCCAATGCTTTTGGTGTTTTAGTCATGAAGTCCTTGCCTTTGCCTGTGTCCTGAATGGTTTTGTCTAGGTTTGCTTCTAGGGATTTTATGGTGTTAGGT
>CAUYLG010004430.1:0-95245 GCA_963573385.1 Cacajao melanocephalus | reverse complement strand
TAGGGATGGCGGCTCCTGCTGGCCTAAGCCTGCTCTGGGGGTGGTGGCTCCCCCTAGCTAAGCCTGCTGTACTGGGACGTCAGGGCTTCTGTCAAGTCCGATGTCTGCCTGGCTCTGTGTACTGCTTTCAGAGGTTTCCTTGCAGGCCGTGCAGCCACATCTGGGAACCATGGGGACGGCCAGGCTGACTGCGTGGCAGTAAACGCTGGGCAGCGCCGCCCAGGCAGAAGCTGGCGGGCTGCATCTGGCCCTGGAGTTTGCATGTTGGTAGGGTGCAGGAGTCACCCAAGGGTCTCAGAGCCAGGCGACAGTGGGGGAAATACGGGACCTTCAGCTTCCAGAACAGGTTTCTTCTGACTGCTTTCTGCAAAACCCAACAAAACGCCCCTCCCTGCTGTTTTGCCTTACTGAGATGCCGAGGCACGTGAGACCCTTGTGAAGCAGCAGAAGCCAGGAGGGAACTGGCAAGCCAGGGCATCTTCAGGCTACCTGGAGATGGTGGTAGAGCTGGCCCCTGCCTAGGGCTTCATGCCTTTCCCTTGGCAGGGCCTTTCCCTTGGCAGGGCCCCAGCATTTGTCAGAGCCTGGCACCAGAAGAGGGGTCAGACAGGGTGTGGGAGGCTCAGTGGTGGAAGATTTACCTGTCTGCTGGGGGTGATTTTAGCATTCTGGCTCTCTGACTTACTTTCATTTGATAAACTCTTTTCGTTTTCTTTGAACATATATTTTTTAACTTATTTTTTGTAGAGACAGGGTCTTGTTATGTTGCCCAGGCTAGTCTCAAACTCTTGACCTCAAGTGATCCTCTTGCCTAAAGCACTGGGATTACAGGCACGACCCACGACGCCTGGCTGTAAACTCCAGTTGCCTTCTTTAAGACGTTTTTTGAGAAAGGCTGCCTATACCTCCTGTGTGGAGGTTTGAACATAGATGG
This sequence comes from Cacajao melanocephalus, assembly GCA_963573385.1. Taxonomy (NCBI): domain Eukaryota; kingdom Metazoa; phylum Chordata; class Mammalia; order Primates; family Pitheciidae; genus Cacajao; species Cacajao melanocephalus. The sequence continues at coordinate 94,311 of CAUYLG010004430.1, read as the reverse complement.
TGGGACTCGCTGTCTCTTGGCCCCCTGGGCCTCAGCCCCTTGCCCCTCTGTCCAAGGGAGGAATGCACTCTCTTGACGATTAGCCCCACCATCCCTGGGGAGAAGAATCCTTTCCTCCCATCCCCAGGAGCGTTTCCACTTCCCCTGTGGTATTAGTCACTGGTTCCCCACTAGATTTAGCACCCTGGGTATCAGCTTGGGAATCTGGGGTTGGGACGGTCTTTGCCAAGTAGAACCTAAAGGCAAGATTGAGGGACAATGTGTGGCTGTGGGCTGTGGCCACTAGGGTTGCCTGGTGCCCCTCAATGGTAAAATGCCAGGGGCTTCAGGATGGGGAGATGAAATAAAAATTTCAGTGAATGCTGGGTGTGGTGGCTCACGCCTGTAATCCCAGCACTCTGGGAGGATTGTTTGAGACCCGGAGTTCCAGGCCAACTTTGGCAACACAGTGAGACCCCATCTCTACAGAAATAAAAAAGGTAGCCAGGGATGGTGGTGTGCACACTTGTAGTCACAGCTATTGGGAAGGCTAATGCGGGAGGATCACTTAAGTTCAGAAGTTCAAGGCTGCAGTGAGCTGTGATGAGCACTGCACTCCAGTCTGGGTAACAAAGTGAGACCCTATCTCAGAAAAATTCTTCGGCGTTACTCTTGGTCATGGACTCTGCTGCTCTTCAGTCACTTGGTCAATGACACGCCCTCTTGCTTGTTTTTCCAGCCTGTGGGCCAAAGCTGACCAACTCTCCCACAGTCATCGTCATGGTGGGCCTCCCTGCCCGGGGCAAGACCTACATCTCCAAGAAGCTGACTCGCTACCTCAACTGGATTGGCGTCCCCACAAAAGGTGAGGCTGGGTCTCGAGGCCAATCCCCTACATGTGCAAAAACTTGACCTTCCATCTCAGTTGCTGGTTTCATGGGCAGGACCACCCTGGGTGCATCTGTCCCCAGGTTGGGGAGTCTGATCCTGCCTCCCGTGTAGCCGTGTTCGCCTCCACACCGTGTCTACACCCTTCTTCTGTTGGGTTTTTTTCTTACTGGCTGTTCTCTTTCCCACTCCCCTAAATCCTGCCTGACTCAGATTTCACCTCCTTCCAAGCCATCTCTGGCCACCTTGGCCCTTTACATTCCTTACCACTCAGTTGTAACTCACATCGCTCTGCTGATGGCCCTAAGACTGCATACCATAGATCAAGGGTCTTCAACCCCCGGGCCGCGGACCGCTCTGTTGGTGGCCTGTTAGGAACCCGGCCGAGGTGAGTGGCGGTGAGCGGTGGTGAGCGAGCATTCCCACCGGAGCCCTGCCTCAGGTCTGATCAGTGGCGGCATTAGATTCTCATGGGAGTGAACCCTACTGTGAACTGCGCATGTGAGGGATCTAGGTTGCGTGCTGCTTATGAGAATCTAATGCCTGATGATCTGAGGTGGAACAGTTTCATCCCAAAGCTGCACACCCACAACCCCTCCCTGTCCACGGAAAAAGTGTCTACCACGAAGCTGGTCCCTGGTGCCAAAAAGGATGGGGGCCGCTGTTGTAGATGATGCATTTATGACTTTCTGCTTGGTCTTCCCAGCTAGGTGGGGAACATCTTGTGGATGGGGGGACTGTTTTTTTTTAATTAATTTTATTTTAGATTTGGGGGTAGATGTGCATGTTTGTTACATGAGTATGTTGCATATTGATGGGGTCTGGGCTTCTAGTGACCCTGTTACCCACATAGTGAGTATTTGTACTTGACTGGTTATTTTTAACCTTGTTCCTCTCCCACCCTCCCCTCTTTTGGGGGGATGGTTTTTATGCTTAGCATCCCCACTATACCCAGCTCAGTGCCCAGGAACCATGGAACACATTCCCCTGGCCCTGGCTGCTGCGCCTGCAGAAGGGCTGAGCTAGGCCTGGCAGTGGGTGTGAGACCCCACTCGCTTTCCGACACTGGGTGGAAATTTCTTGACCCTGTTTTTGCTAGACCTGGGGCCTCCCCCATCCCTTCTCACAGTCTCAGTCTCTGGTTTAGGACATCATGAGACTGGGATTGTAGACTTACTTGGCTGGAGGGGACAGTGTCACAGAGCCTGCGGTGAGGGCATTACAGCAGGACTGGGGAAGCCAGGCAGCCTGCGGCCTGCTGTCCTCAGGAGTTGAGGGTAGCGCAGGGCGGGGCGTCTGCATTGGTTCCATGCCGTCCTGTCTCATTCAAGCTGGTGTGGTTGACCGGGCGGCTCTTCCTTTGGTGGATACCATGATCCTGCTCCCACTCAGTCATCAGGCTGTTCTCTTTCCCGTCCGCAGTGTTCAACGTCGGGGAGTATCGCCGGGAGGCTGTGAAGCAGTACAGCTCCTACAACTTCTTCCGCCCCGACAATGAGGAGGCCATGAAAGTCCGGAAGTAAGGCTGGGCCGCGGCTGTGGGTTTGCTTTGTTGCGAGCCAGGCTCTGGAAGAAGGCAGAGAATGCCAGCCCAAGGGGTGGCTCTTGCTGGTGGCCGTCAGGCCTGTGTGGTGTGGGAACAGGTTCCCCTGCCCCTCTGAGGTTGCTGCTGTCCTCTGTTCCCTGGTGGTCTCACTGCACTGACCCTCACTGGGACAGAGCTGCAGCAGCACTCTCACTGAGAATAAGCAAGTCCTGCTCGTTGGGAGTGTCCATTCATATTTGGAAAGGATTTCTTGTTAAGTGCTAGTTGATGTGAAACCCTAGTGCAAGGGTGCTCGGCCCTGGCTGTGCGTTGGAGCCTCCTGGGGGATCTAAAGCCTTTGATGCCAGGCCCTGCACCAGACCAGTCAGTACAACTCTGGGTGGCTCTGGGCAGCAATTTCTCAGCAGCTCCCCGAGGAGTGGTTCCCCGAGCAGCCCCTGGCATGAGCACCCTCCCGAGGGTGCCTGAAGCTGCCTGCGAGGGGCCTGGGTTGGAAGCCTCTGGGCCTGAGGCATGCTGGCCAGCCTGCCCAGCGCTGAGCAGTGTAGAATGGAGCCACCAGTTCCTCTGCCTGTCGGGGCACCTGGGGGGTTGCTTGGGCTGCTCCAGCAGATGTACCCGCACTGACGTTCCGTGTCTCTTTTCTGTGTGTTGCAGGCAGTGTGCCTTAGCTGCCTTGAGAGATGTCAAAAGTTACCTGGCAAAAGAAGGGGGACAAATTGCGGTAAGTCCGGGGAATGTAGCCGGCTCAGTGTCCCGTCCCACCCATGAGGGGGGTCCTCGCTGGCCTGGGCTGTACCAAGACTCATGCCTCCGGCCCTGAGGGTGGAGGGAAGCAGGGCCAGGGCAGCCCAATGGCTTGGGAAGGTGGATGTGGGATGGCCTCAGGAACTCGCCCCCTCTGTAGCCAGTCCCCCACGTCCAGGGTGGGCAGGACCTGGGCTGCCCACAGGACCACTGGCACTTCCTTGTACGCTGTCCCACTGTACGTTACTGTTTTGTTTGTTTGCTTTTGGGGTATTCCCCCCACACTACCACCCCTGAGTGCTGTTGGCAGTGGGGGAGGCCTGCCCCGTGAGCATGCCCTGGAGCAGATGGTGGGCAAGAACCATCTCCCCTGGAAACACTTTGGGGGCTTATTCCTGGAGATGGCAGATCTGGCGTCCTTGCTGTTCTGGTAAATGTTGTTAAACTCAAACTTAGAGTCTTCCTCCTGGCCCTTCACACTCCACATCAGGTGTTCGACGCCACCAATACTACTAGAGAGAGGAGACACATGATCCTGCATTTTGCCAAAGAAAATGACTTTAAGGTGAGCTGAGCGTCTTGTCTTGCGCCAGAGAGCTCAGGAGAGAGGAAAAGACCTCAGGGAGCAGCCTGAGTCCTGCTCAGTCCCTCCTCTCTTGCTGGCGTTTTACTGCCTTAAATTAGGGCATCTGTGTGGTAGAGCCCTTGGGGGCATGGGGCGTTCCAGAGGGGCGGTGGGGGAGGTGGCAGTGAGGAGGTGAGCTTTCCTGTCTTTGGGAGCTGGTGGGTGGTGCGCTTCCGCCTTGTCTGGATGATGACGTGGCAGTGATGGCAAGGTCGGTCCTTCGCCTTGTCTGTTTTCTAACATCCCGCCTCGCTTCCACCAGGCGTTTTTCATCGAGTCCGTGTGCGACGACCCTACTGTTGTGGCCTCCAATATCATGGTAAGACAGCCAGGAACCCTGTGCTCTTGTGGCCACGCAGACCACAAGGACATTTGCAGTGTCAGGAAGTGGGGACCAGGTCAGGCTCGGAGAGGCAGCTGAGCCCTTAGGATGAGCGGCCCCCAGCTTGCTCTTGATTGGAAGCTCAAAACTACAGAGTGGTTTTGAACCCAAAGGCCTGTCCTGTGAGGGGCTGCCTGCTCCTTCCAGGGCAGTGGGCAGGCTTGTGGGGGACGTAGGAAAGAATTCAGGGAGACAGGAGCAGTTTTTGTTGGTGGCAGGAGCCTGGCAGCCAGTAGTGATGCGGCTGCTGGGGGCAGAGGGCAGCTCATTGGCCCCCGATGGGATAGGAGGCGGCAAGTGGGTTGCTTGCTGTGATGGCTCCCGGAGGTGAGAATGCTTGTGCATTGACAAGAGTCCCAAGGGCTCAGCAGCCTCCTGAGTTTGGGCAGTAAGCCTCTTCCTGCTGATGCATCTCGTGAACCTGCTGCAAACCTTCCTGTCTGCTGTGCAGGGGAGCTTGCCCCGATAAACAGGGCGCTTGGCCTTGTAACTTGATGAATTTCTCCAATGTTACCACTTGATAGCAGTGTATCATAAACAGGACTGGTTACTATGGAGACTTACCACCGGCCACCACCCCGTGTTGGAGATACTTTTCTCTTCAGCTTAAACGTATCAGAATAAAACAATTCTATGAAGAAAAGCAGTGCTGAAAACTTACGCTGGGATGCTGTGGTGTTGGCATCTTTGCAGCTTTAGGGGGGATGCTAAGCATGCGTTAGCCCCGGTATCTTCCCCAAAGTGATGGAAATACTTCTAGATATCTCCAAGAAATGAATTCCTGCTTCAGGAAGGGCTATTTGAATTGTGAAAAGTCAGTTTAGATGTGTCCAGTGGGTGCAAAGGAGGAGGCTTGGAGTTCAAGGAAATGACCTAAACAGGATTTGCCACCTTCCTCTGGCATGGCGCTCCTCGTTCCCCGTGGAGGGCAGCAGAGTGCAGCTGCGAAGTCGTTTTTCCCAGTGAGCGGTCACTAGTGTGCTTAGCAAGGAGTTTGTCTGGTTGTCCACCAACAGTCATTTGCCCCAACCTGCCATGTTCAGAAATCTCTTTCTGATGAAATCGCAAAGCAGCTTTGCGGATCCAGGCATTTGTGAACTTATTTACCATCTTAATCATTTTTATTATTAATTAATTTTTTGAGATGGAGTCTCCTCCTATCGCCCAGGCTGGAGTGCAGTGGCGCGATGTTGACTCACTGCAGCCTCTGCCTCCTGGGTTCAAGCAATTTTCCTGCCTCAGCCGCCTGCACACACACAAGGTGTGTGCCACCACACCTGGCTAATTTTTTTTTGGTATTTTTAGTGTAGATAGGGTTTCACCATGTTGGCCAGGCTGGTCTCAAACTCCTGACCTCAAGTGATCCAGCCGCCTCAGCCTCTCAAAGTGCTGGGATTACAGGCGTGAGCCACCACGGCAGAGCGTCTTGGCCATTTTTAAAGTGTGCAGTTCAGCAGCAAATTCTATTCCCTTAGTTGGGAAACCGCCACACCCTCTACCGGGACTTTCTCATCTTCCCCAGCTGAAACTGTGCCAGGACACAGACACAACTCCCCATTGACTCGGGTCTTAGAGAGTGGCTGCTTCCCAGTGACGACAGTGGTTGATGGGAAAAAGAGCCCAGGCATTCAAAAATGCTGAGTTTCCCTAAAATCCATGTGGTTTCTGGGGCCTGTGCCACTATGGGTGTTGGTAGACCTGCATTGTTTCTGCTCTGGCTCTACCTAGGAGAGCAAGCCCTGCAAAGGAGCCCTAGTTGGAGAGGCAGCTAACCACAGACTGGTCATGCTGGGGCTGCCTTGGTTGGTGGCGGGTGGAGGGGAATCCACACAAGATTAGGGCATCTCTGGCAACTCCTGAGCGCACCTGAGGACGGCAGCCTCCTCCCGGCTCGGGGAATGTTGCAGGTGCTCACGTGGAACTCCACTGAGTTCAGCGCCAGGCTGTCTGGCGGTGACTCGGGCACGGGACAGATCCTGACTTGCTGGGCTATTCAGAGGTGTTCATTATGGATTCTCTGTGGGTTTTCTGTCTCTGTCCTTCCCGCTGCAGTTCTCCATCTCCCCGGGGAATCCTCCTCATGTAACATCATGCTGTGACTCAGCCCCCGGGATCTTTCTCCCTTTCTGCTGCACGCTGGGCCGGATAATCTTTGTACTGAGCCTTCTGTGCGCGCCCCTTTTGAAAGCCCCAAATCCTGCTTAATCTCAGCAGAAAGCCTTCCAGTGTGATTCATCAGCTGCCCCTTTGTGGTGTTTCAGGAAGTGAAAATCTCCAGCCCGGATTACAAAGACTGCAACTCGGCAGAAGCCATGGACGACTTCATGAAGCGGATCAGTTGCTACGAAGCCAGCTACCAGCCCCTCGACCCCGACAAATGCGACAGGTGATTCCCATAGCTGGCTGTCCCTGCAAGACCCACAGGAGGGTTTTTATTGCATTATTGATGTTCCCACACAGCATTTGCTCCTGGATACCTTTAAAAATTTTTTTCAAGACAGTTTCTTTGTAGAAATGAGGTCTTGCTGTGTTGCCCAGGCTGATCTCGAGCTCCTGGCCTCAGGTAATCACGCACAGCCTCTGGATATACCTTTATCAACTGACGTTGAAAATATCTTTTTTTTTGTTTGTTTGAGACAGAATCTCGCTCTGTCACCCAGGCTGGAGTGCAATGGCACAATCTCAGCTCACAGCAACCTCTGCCTCCTGGGTTCAAGTGATACTTCTGCGTCAGCCTTCCAAGTAGCTGGGACTGCAGGCGTGAGCCATGACACTGGCTAATTGTTGTATTTTTAGTAGAGACAGGCTTTCACCATGTTGGACAGACTAGTCTCGAACTTGAGGTCAGGACTCAAGTGACCCACCCGCCTTGGCCTCCCAAAGTGCTGGGATTACAGGTGTGAGCCACCACACCCAGCTGAGGAAAATACCTTTTAAAAACAATCCTTGGTGACAAACCATATTCAGTGGGAATATTTTGAACACTTTGTAGAAGTACAGGAAGTCAATGTGGAGTTGAACCTGATCTTGCTACTGTCCCTCTCATAGTTCCTTTCTTTTTCCTTTCCTTCTTCTTTTCTTTTCTCTCTCATCTTCTCCCCTCTCCTTCTCCTTTTCCCTTTCCTTCTTTTCTTTTCTTTCTTGGCAGGGTCTCCCTTTGTCTCCCAGGCTGGAGTGCAGTGGTATGATCATAGCTCACTGCAGGTTCAAACCTCTGGGCTCAAGTAATCCTACCGCCTCAGCCTCCTGAGTAGCTGGGACTACAGGTGTGGGTGAACATGCCTGGCTAATTTTTTTCCTTAGTAGGGATGAGGTTTTACTGTGTTGCCTAGGCTGGTCTTAAACTCCTAGACCCAAGCGATCCTCTTGCCTCAGCCTCTCGAAGTGCTGGAATTGCAGGCCTGAGCCACTGCACAGTCCCCTTGCTTTTTTTCTCCATTTTCTTTCTTTTTTCTCTCCCTCTTCTGGGAGGCCAACTAGCCTCATGGCCAACACCAGCTATGGGAGTTGTCGCATGCATATTCTCTGCCTCTTAGAAGGATTCATTCTGTGCCCGAGAGGGGCCTACGGTCCAGCCTTGCTGTTCTCTGGGGAACACATCTTCTGGAGATGGGCAGGGCCAGGCTGGTGCATCCTGCCATGGGTTGGGGCCTGAGCTGTGGTCCTGGCGATGTCTCTGCAGGGACTTGTCGCTGATCAAGGTGATCGACGTGGGCCGGAGGTTCCTGGTGAACCGGGTGCAGGACCACATCCAGAGCCGCATCGTGTACTACCTGATGAATATCCACGTGCAGCCACGCACCATCTACCTGTGCCGGCACGGCGAGAATGAGCACAACCTCCAGGGCCGCATCGGGGGCGACTCAGGCCTGTCCAGCCGTGGCAAGAAGGTGCGGGCTGCGCTGCGGTGTGGGCTGTGCGGGTTGCAGGGCGGTCGCGGGGTCTGCGGGTGGGTGGGGGGTGTGTGTGCTGCTGCTGCTTTGTGTGCTTGCTGTGTGTGTTATGTGTGTGTGCGCCTGCGTCTCTGTGCATATCTGTGTCTGTGCACATCTCTGTATGTCTCTGTGTGTGTGTGTGTCTCTACATATCCATGTGGCTTTGTGTGTGTCTGTGTTTGTGTTACTTTGTACCTATGTGTTTGTGTATGTGTCTGTGGTGTGTGAGCAGTTGTGCCCTAGGAAGGGGAGGGGCGGGAAGAGCTGAGCCTGGGCTCTGGGAAGGGTGTGTGCTGCTGTGGCTGTCCCAGTGGCTTGGGCTCCCAAGTGTAACCGGGTATCGCACAGCCCCGCCAGGGGCTTGGAGGAACCACAGGCCCCTGGAATCAACGGCCCCTCTCCTCCATCTCTCAGTTTGCCAGCGCCCTGAGCAAATTCGTGGAGGAGCAGAACCTGAAGGACCTGCGTGTATGGACCAGCCAGCTCAAGAGCACCATCCAGACGGCTGAGGCGCTACGGCTGCCCTACGAGCAGTGGAAGGCACTCAATGAGATTGACGCAGTGAGTCCCGAGAAGCGGGTGGGCAGCCTCACCCTGGGGCATGGGGCGACTTTCCACGAGGCCCTAGATGCCCACAGTGGCTCCTGTGGTTTGTTCCTCTGAATGACCACTGGGTCCCCGCAGGGTGTCTGTGAGGAGCTAACCTATGAAGAGATCAGGGACACCTACCCCGAGGAGTACGCGCTTCGGGAGCAGGACAAGTACTACTACCGCTACCCCACCGGGGAGGTGAGCGCCGGGCTGGGGCGGGCTGAGGGACCCCAGTGCCCACGGCCACCACTGTGCAGGGCTGGGCCACCCCTCCCAGGAGTTCGCCTCCATGTGGGTTCTGGGGTCTCCTACACCCTCTACCTTGGAATCAAGCCCCCTAAACTGAACCTTCTAACAGCCTGGGGAGAAGTGCATTTTCACATAAGCAGAAGTGAGGTGTGTTTCTCTAGGGACATAGAACTGTATAGGAGAGGAGGAAGGTGGCGAGTGATGGTCCACGGGGTGGGGTGGTGGGCAGGCCGGTGGGAGGGGTGGCTCCGCATCCCCTGAGCAGCGTCTGTGCTTCCCCACATGCGGTGCTCAGGTGGCTGTGGCTGAGGACACTGCTGTCTCCTCTGCAGAGGGGATCCTGCTGGGCCGGGTGTGTCCTCCCCCAGCCGGGTCTTCCCTGCCTGTGCCCTGCTGAGCAGTGTCGTGCCTCAGGTCCCTGTGGCCCACTGTCCTGTGGCCTCAGACTGGGCATTACACACCAGGGCCCTGGTCAGCACAATTCAACATCAAGCTCAACATCCACCTGTCCTTAATCCTATCCACCCCTATTGAACTCCTGACATCACATTGGACTAATCTATTACTTGATAGAAGCAATAATATTTGTATCAGTAACATGAAAGTATTCTCCTCAGCATAAGCTTACATCAGATCAGAATTCCCATGGACAATTAACAGACATAATGAATGATCTGTTAAAGATATTGTTAATCCAATGCAGGCATGCACTAAGGAAAGATTGCAAAAAGTAAAAAGAACTCGGCAAACCTTACCCCATCTTACAGCAAAGAGGCTGCAGGAGCAGGAGCTTCTTTGTTCTTTTTCTAAAGGCACAGCCCTACTGCTGCTTTTTACATTTTTAAATGGACAGAAAATACACATAACATAAACTGTACTGCTCTCGCCACGTTAAAGGTCTGATTTTGTGCATTGTGATGCACTCACAGTGCTGTGCAGCCATCAGCACGGATTCCAGGCCTTTCCCTCACTGCACAGAGAAACCCAGACCTGTTAGCAGCGTTCCCGCCTGCCCCCACCCAGCCCTGGCACCGGCCCGTCTGCTTCCTGCCTCTGGATCTGCCTATTCTGGGCATTCTATGTAAATGGAGTCAGGCGCCATGCATGCCTTTTGTGCCGGGTTCTTTCACACAGCATTGGGTTTTCCAGGTTCCCCCGTGTTGGAGGAGGGTCGGGGCTTCACTGTTTTTGTGGTTGAGCAATAGTCCATGTTAAATCCTCCCCCTTCTCAACCACTGCTGATGATCGAAGACTAATTTTGCACGGCTCTCTGGCTGGTCTGATGCAGGCCGTGGCCAGAGGCAGAGCCCCTCCCGAGTGCCCTGAGCTCACATGGGCCTGGCCCTCTGTGCTCAGTCCTACCAGGACCTGGTCCAGCGCCTGGAGCCAGTGATCATGGAGCTGGAGCGACAGGAGAACGTGCTGGTCATCTGCCACCAGGCTGTGCTGCGCTGCCTGCTGGCCTACTTCCTGGATAAGAGCGCAGGTACCTCGGGCAGGCTGCGGCCCCGGATGGAGGGAGGAGTGGACTGCCACTTGAGTGGTTAGCTGCAGATCGGCCGTGGCCTGCCCTGTGGTGGCTGCTGTGCCATGGGGTCTTAGGAGAAGGACACAAGTGTCAGCTCCCGGCTGCTTCAGGTCCTCTCTGTCCAGCACTTCCTTGAAGCCCTTGGGAAATGCTGTGGCACCCAGGTTGACGCCAGGGGGCTTCATCGCTTCATTAGTAGTCCCTGAGACCTGCCCCTGGCTCCACACATCCTGGGGTCTCGGGTTGGGTAGAGGCTGCTCTTCTCCTCAGTGCCCTCCAAGAACGAACAGCCCAGAAAACTCTGACAATCAGATTGACATATTAAGTCTCTGTCCAGTCAAGCGCAGCTGAATCCCTAGACAGACCTAATGTATTTGGGAGTGATTTTTTTCCAACTCTAACTCACTGTGAGGGTGAGTGTTTTGGTTTGGTTTGATGGAGCTAAAGTCTTCTTCTGGAGCCACCTGCCACGTGGGACAGCTTGTGGCTGGGGACAGATGCCCCTGCCTGGCAGGGCTTCCGAGGATCCTCATGGAGGGCCCGTAGAGGTCCTTCCATACCTCTCCCACCCTCATGTCTCATTTCTTTCTTTCTTTCTTTCTTTTTTTTTTTTTTGTTGAGGTGGAGTTTTACTCTTGTTACCCAGGCTGGAGTGCAATGTGCGAGCTCACTGCAACCTCTCTTTCCCAGGTTCAAGTGATTTTCCTGCCTCCGCCTCCCAATTAGCTGGGATTACAGGCATGCACCACCACACCCTGGCTAATGTTGTATTTTTACAAAATTAGGGGTTTCGCCATGTTGGTCAGGCTGGTCTCGAACTCCTGACCTCAGGTGATCCACCCGCCTCAGCCTCCTAAAGTGCTGGGATTACAGGCGTGAGCCACTGCTCCTGGCCATCTCTTGTTTCTAATTGTGGGTGTACAACTTCGATTATTTCAGAGGAGATGCCCTACCTGAAATGCCCCCTTCACACCGTCCTGAAACTGACTCCTGTCGCTTATGGTGAGTAGCAGCCCCTACCAAGCCCTGTCCCCCTGAAGGTGGCCCCTGTGGCTCTTTGTGGCCGTGGGCTGTGAGCGGGCTGCCCCTTTAACAGCAGCTTCCTCTGCCCCCATCCCATGCCCTTCAGGCTGCCGTGTGGAATCCATCTACCTGAATGTGGAGTCCGTCAGCACCCACCGGGAGAGGTCAGAGGTGAGTGGAGGCCCCAAGCCTTGTCCTGGCCATCATCACACAATAGCCCTGGTGGGTGATGGGTGCTCAGGAGGCCCCAGGGCTGCTCGCTTGCAGGTGCTGACCCAGATGTCACTGTGGGCCTGCTGGCCACCTTTCTCAGCACCCCCGTGTTCTTAGTTTTCCGCTCTGCGGCTTCTGGGGCCTTCTCTCTTTTCTTTCTTTCTGTGTCCTCTTCCTCCCATTTCCGCTGAGCTCCAGATGTGAATATTAGTGAGGAAAATACATTCTCTCTCTCTTTTTTTGAGACAGGGTCTCACTCTGCCCCCCAGGCTGGAGTGCAGTCGTGCAGTCACGGCTCACTGTAGCCTCAACCTCGTGGGCTCAAGTGATCCTTCCACCTCAGCCTCCTGCGTAGCTGAGAGTACAGGTGCGCACCACCACGCCCAGCTAATTTTCATTTTTTTAGAGATGGGGTCTCACTATGTTACCCAGGCTGGTCTTGAACCCCTGGGCTCAAGTGATCCTCCTGCCTCAGTTTCCCAAAGTGCTGGGATAAAGGTGTGAGCAGTTGGGCCCAGCCTCTTCTCTTTAACGTCACCAGAGCACGGTTCTTGTTGCCTTTCTTTTCTGGCAGCTAAAACGGTGCTTTCAGTGTCCAGACTTACTGTTTCAAACAGGATCCGCAGGCCGGCCTGTCACATGCATGCAATTAGGTACAGAACCACCAAAGACGCAGTGGTGTTGAAAAGGGTGTCGTGGAGCGCAGAGGCCTGGGGGCTGGCGGGTGGGAAGGTGTTTCAGGAGGCCCCGAGGCCTGGCTGCGCAGCTGCTGTCTGTGTTGGGGAGGCCTGACGTGGAGGTGGGGCAGGCTGCCTCTGACTGAGTAGAGTGGGCGTGCGTTGGGAAAGTGAGTTTGAATTCACGTGTCCAGGCTACCGAAGGTACAACACTTTGCTAGTACTAGTCAGACCTTTCTCTTACACCGAGCGTGACTTTGTCATGGCGATCCTGAAACAGGTGACTGTCCTAGTCCCAGGAAGCTTGGCCGTCAGATTTCGGCATGAAGGGATGAGTTGTCTGCCTCCGTTGCTGGCAGTTGCCTGGCTGGTGGGCAGAACTGAGAGGACGGGGTCCCTTGGCCACCTTGGTCCCTGTCACCCCTGCCCCTTCAGAATGTGGGTCACTGGATACTGCCCTGCCTTTAGCCATATGACGACAGCCCCGGTCAGGGAGCTGCTTCCCCAGCTATGAGATTGGGCCTGAGCCGGTCCTGGAGCCCTTCCTTGCAGGGAATAGGGGCAGGACCATGACAGAGACAGAGCCTGGTTCTGAGGCTGGAGGCCTGCACCCCATCACGCTGTCACTCTCGTGGGAGGGCTGGTCTGGTCCTGGCCGGCAGAACCTGCCCCTGATGCACATTTTCTGCCCCTTTGGTCTCCAGACTGGTTTTGCAGCTTCCATGTCCTGTCCTAAGCCAGGGTGCCCTGTGTGTAGTACAGACAGCTCTGCAGATCCTGCCTCAGGCGTCAGCAAAGGGAGTCAGCGCAGGTGGCTTCCCCTCCCCATCCTGTGAGCCTCAGGTCCAGCCTCTTCCTTCCAGATGTCCCTCCTTAGCTCTCAGAGAGGCTGGCAGCAAAGCTCTTTTCCCCAACCTCATGCTCTGCTGTGATTGTCATTCTTTCCCTCCTTGCTTTGCAAGCCCCGTGTTTGTCTGTGTGGGGTATCCTTTGGAACCATCCGTGGAAGGGGCGTGGGAGGGAGTCACCCCTGTTCTTGCTGCCTGGGAGTTGCTGCAGCCTGTGGTCTTGGCCACTCCCCTCAGTCAGTCTTTTTGCCTCCTTAAAATCCAGGAGCAGAGAAACTTTTGGGGCTAATTTTCCTTCCCTTCTTTGTAACTGTCGCCTTTCTCTCTTTTGTCTTTGTCTTGCTTAGGATGCAAAGAAGGGACCTAACCCGCTCATGAGACGCAATAGTGTCACCCCGCTAGCCAGCCCCGAGCCCACCAAAAAGCCTCGCATCAACAGCTTTGAGGAGCATGTGGCCTCCACCTCGGCCGCCCTGCCCAGCTGCCTGCCCCCGGAGGTGCCCACGCAGCTGCCTGGACAAGTCAGTGCACTCCCCTTTCCTTCCTGCCCAGGGTGGGGGGTGATGCGTGCCAGGCGTGATGCCGTAGATCCGAGATTGTGCGTGTGTGTCTGCAGGAATGTGTGTGTGGGTGCATGTGGGTGTGCATGTGTATGTTGTAGGTGTGTGTGTGTGCATGTGTGTTGTGGGGCTGTGTGCACACACTCGTGTGTTGAGGGAGAACATGGGAGGCACCCTCCGAAGCTGAGGCCCTAGGGTCTTTCCTTGCTGGTGATAACCGTGACTGCGTTCTCCTTCTTTCTGAGGATGGGGTCTTTGAGGGCAGAAGCAGGCAGTGCAGAAGGGAGAGAGAGATGTCCAAGACCCATTCATGTGCATGCTTATTTCTAAAAGAAAGTGGCCACTTTCTCACATAAATAACATAGTTATCCTAGCAGGTAGTAAAATCCAAAACAAAACCCAACCTGATTTCACTTATTTCATTAGTTTTGACAGTCACAGCCTGGAAGATTTTGGTCATTAGACATTAAGATTTGTTTTCAGAAAACTGGTCTTTTCCTTTACAGCCGGGAACCCTTGCAAATATATGGGATGTAGAAATTTCAGGGCTCAAATTCAAGTACTACCCACAGGTCTGCCCCACCCCCGCCCTCCAGGCCTGGCCCTGCCAATTAGCCCAGCGCAGCTTCCAGCCGGATGCCTGTGCCGGCTCTGAGCATCCTCTTCAACCTGCCCCATCTTCCCGCCTTCTCTGAGACTTCCTTAGACCTGGTGGTGTCTGGAACGTGACCTGGGGTGTGCCCCAGCCTCCGCAGGTCACTTAACCTCTCTAGGCCTCAGTGTTTTCATCCAAGCAATGGCAGAATAATGGCAGTGAAAAAGGCGGATCAGATGAGGGGATTCATGCCTGCGCCCAGCCCAGTGTCGGGCACGTGGAGGGGACCCATGGACATGGTGAGGCGGCCGTGACTTGCGGAAGCCTGGAGGCCTCGAGTTGGTGGTAGCTCTAAACGAACAGGAGCGAGGGCAGCAATTTAATACCCAGATTCCTTTACCTCCCTGGCCCTCAGTCTCCTTAGCTTTGCAAATGATGGGGGGCAGGGCTGGGAGAGCGCTCATAAATACTCCCTTGCAGGTCTCAGATCTGAGGGTTGTTATGAAAAGCAAACAACTGAAATGGTGTCCCTGTTGCATCCGTCACATAATAGAAATGTGGGCTTGTATTTGGAAGGTCAGAGGCCGCTGCTTTGATGCTTGGGGGGACCAGGCTGGGGTAGGAAGGTGACATTCTGAGAGGACGCAGTGACGGACTGCACCTGCCCATTCACTTCAGAGCTGCCCTGGCGTTGGGAGGACAGTCCTTCAGGGTGGCCAGGTTCTTTGGGACGTCTGAAGCTGCTGGCTGGGCCGGTGTGGGGTTTTGCAGGGCTTGGCCCCAGCAGATTGCGCCCTGCCTGCCGACTGACTCGTCTCTCTGCTTCTCCTCCGCAGCCTTTGCTAGGGCACGCCTGCCTGTAAGTATCTCTCTGATCATTGCTGCTGCTTGCACCGCTTTCTTCCTGCTTGCTCATTTGGCCTCCTTCTTGTCAAAATATTGAGGATGAGAGCAGTTTGGTGGTCTGAGGTCTTCCATGGGAGAAGGAGGAGATGGGCATGGGAGCAGGGAGGAGAGATTCAGGAATTTTTTTAGGAAAGGGTGCCGGAGGTCATGGTGGCCCCACTACTGTTCATTGTGTTCTGACGCAGCCGCGCGACCCCCTTCAGGGCTCCAGGTCGTGGTTTGTGATGGCCGGCTGTGGTTTAGGGCTCAGCCTAAATCCACATTCCCTCTCAGAGTCAGATCTTGGTGGTGAGCCGCATCTGTGCCTGCTGCCATTGCCTTAAGGCTCCCTCCTGCCCTAGGCGTGTCCTTCGTTTTGAAAGGAAAACTTACTCAGAGCCTAATCTGTAAAACAAACCTATGGGGAGCGGTGGGAGCGTGGTGGGGCCCAAGCTCTGCAGCCTCTCCCTCCCCATGAGGATCCTCTCTGCCCTGAGAGAGCTCTGAGTGGAGAACCCTTTTTGAGGATCCTGGGTTTGTCCTGGGTTGGAGCCTACTGAGTGTCATAGTCACGCCCAGGGCTGGGTGCGGCTTCCGTCTCCAACCCGTGTGATCGCTCCTGCCCCTCCCAGAGCTCTCTGCAGAGTTTCGGGTTCAGCCCCAGCTCCTGCCGCCCCTGGATAGCTGGGGCTGCGTGCCCATCTCTGCTCCCCCGGGAGCAGAGGCCTGCCTTCCTGCTGCAGAACATTAATGACAGCCATCATGAAGATCACCCCCTTCCCCCCAAAAACATACCTCTTTGCTCCTTAACTGATTTCTGCAGAAACTGGAAAGGCGTGTGGCGTGCAGCCTGGGATGCTGACAAGCATGGCTAGGTTTTGGAAATGGGAGGGGTTCAGCATGGCGCTCAGATTTTGGTGGCCAAAGGGTGAAGGTCCAGAGGATGTGCCAGTGTCCCCATGTCCATGTTCCTTAAGGCCACCCTGGGAGGTTGGCAGGGCAGTCCCCCGTTTAATGGGTGAGGGGCTGGGCGACTGCCCCGTGCCGTCCAGCAGATGAGCTGCAGAGCCAGGGCACAAAGGGCCCTTGCTTTGGAAAGCTGACCGCCTTCTCTCTGCAGCTTCTGGGAGCAGGCTGGGTGCCCATTCCCTGCCACTGCCCCAACGCCCCCGCCCTGCAGCCCACAAGGTATGACAGAAAGCTGCTGGACCCTCATGTCCCTCCACAGCTGCCCCCTTGCAGCTGCTTCCCATGGCCAGGCTTTGCTTACCTAAGGCAGGCCTGCCCTAACTTCCAGCTTCTCGGGCAAGCCCGGAGCTGGCGTGCAGCACTTCAGGATCAGGGCTTCTCCTGTGTGAAACTTGTCTTCGGATTTGGAGCCTGAAGGTTTTACATCTGTGTGTGTCCTGCTCCTTTAGACCAGCATTCCCTGACCTTTTTGGCACCAGGGACCTGTTTCATGGAAGTGAATTTTCCCCACCATGGCAGGGAGGGGATGGTTTGGGGATGAAACTGTTCTCTGCCTCAGATTATCTGGCATTAGATTCTCAGAAGGAGCACACAGCCTAGATCCCTCGTGTGCACAGTTCATAGCAGGGCTCGTGTGTGCTCCTGCAGGTCAGGCAGTAATGCTGGTGCACCTGCCGCCCAGTCCAGCTGTGTGGCCCACCTCCGGATGGGCCATGGACTGGGTGCTGGTCTACAGTGCAGGGCTTGGGGACCCCTGCGTTAGACCCGTGGCCTGATGTTGTCAGGAAAGAAATGTTTCTACTGGAAGGAGCCGTTCGAGGATAGCCCCCACCCCTCTAAAGTTGATCTGACCCATCTCCAAGACTAACATAATAGCGCCTTTGCTAGAATCCCTCCCGTTCAGCAGAAATACATCTTTGGACCCAGCACACCTGACTCGGGTGGGAGTTTCACTCTGGACTCCTACTGTCCTGTCTGTCCTGGGCGCATGACCCTACATATAGCATTGTAGCCACATCTGATTCTAGGAGTCCCCTGGGCTCTGTACCAGAATTTATGATTAAGGTCAGACTGAGCCAGGTCTGCATCTTGGTTCTAGTCCTGCCAGCCTTTGTCTTTGGCACTCTGGGCAAGTTAAAGCAATTCTAGGACCTCAGCTTCCTCATCTGTAATATGGAGATAACAACTTTGTGAAGTGTTTATAATGAGAATATAGATATAGCACTTAGCAAAATAGCCGGCCCCTAGGAAGTACATGGTGGATAGTGGCTGCTGTGCTTACCAGGGAGGAACTTGGTGCCCTGGGCCTGTGGAGACTTCCAGGCTCAGTGGCATTGGGTCAGCGTTTGGGTGCCCTCTTGTAGCCTGAGGGGTTTCTCCTCTGGGGCAGCAGGAACACTCAGAATTGGGAAGGGGAAGCCCCTGGGGTCTCAAGGCCATCGGCCTGGACTCTTGACCCCTGTAATTTTGGTTTCCCAGTAAATGGGGACGAACGGCTGCCCTGACCCCGCATTCTGCAGTGCCTTCCTGGGGGCTGTGCCGGCTGCTCGGGATGGAGAGATCACCTGGCATTTGTAATGCAGCCTTCAGTTTTTAAGTTTCCAATGCACACTAGAAAAACCCTACTAAAGATTTTTTTTCTCCCTTTTCCAACCTGTTTCTTCCTCTTCCCCACTCTACTTGAAAGACGAACTGTCTGTCACATTTTCTCAAAGTTTTCTCCTTACTAAGCATGGAAGGTAAATGCCTGGTGCATGTCCCTCTGTCGCGCCCTGCTCTGCGTCATGGCATCTGGGTCTGTGTGCAGACTGGCCATCGTGCAGTGCGGGGCTCATCTGTCTCCATGCTGAGGGTGTTCAGGGCAGTGCCATTGTCGTGAGGTCCTTTCTAGTCTGTCTCTCACCCCCCACGTGTCCTGAGCCGGAGCCCCTGGGTGAAGGACGTGGACATCACCCAGTCCTGCAGGCTCTCCACTGTCATTGTTGCATTGCCGTCATCTGTGGGTGCCGGAAGCCATGGGCTGGTAACGTTGAGGGCAGGTTGGAGCCAGCAGATGTAGAGGGAAATGTCAGCCCTGCTCTCTAATCCCACAGCCTGGCTGGGGCTCTCCCTAGATACGAGGACCCAGGGTGCTCTGGAGAGAACTTTCCCCTCTTGGTAGGCAGCCATCACCCCCCAGCAGGAACCCATTATCCCCTGATGGGCACCCATCACCCCCTGGCAGGCACCTATCACTTCCTGGTGGGTACTCATCACCTGGGTCCGGTCCTGAGTCTGGCCCAGGCCTGGGCGATGGCTCTGATGTTGCCCAGCCATGTGACTTTCCTCCCAGTTCTGTGTTGGGTGGGCATGGGCCGTGATGGCCCTGTGTGCCTGACCTCTCTCCCACCCTCTTTAGAGCAGTCTTGGTGGAGACACTTGGGATTGGACAGAATGCTTTTAGACATTGTGTGTTTTCTTGTTTTCTGGGGTGTAGGTGAAGGTGGTCAGGGAAGGAGGTCCTGCTGTGCAGTGGCAGTCAGTCGTGCTCCTCACTGATTTCAGAGCATGTTTTCAGGGGGTTGGTACTGGCCAGGGCCTTAGGGGTGGGACTCCCTTCCAGGGCCACTGTGATCAGAAGAGGGGCAGGGCTTTGGCGACAGCCCCCTCTGCCTGGCTCCCCGCCTGGGCCTCCCCACTGCATCCGGCCACTCCATGTATCACCTATGTTCTGCCTGTCAAGCCGTGTTCCCAGAATCTGGAGGCAGGAGCTGGGAGTGCAGCTCTGTTTTGAGCCGAGTAGAGAGGAGAGGGCCTATGTGTCCTTGGAGGCCCTGGGCTCATCCTCTGCCTGGCCGTGGCCAGTGAGGCTCCCCAGGTGGGATTTCTACGGGGTCGTGAGCACGAGGCTCCTGTGGCCACTAGTGCCCAGCACCTCGAAGCTCACGGTCCTCCCGGAGCCACACACGGCCACCTCTAGGCAGGCTCCTAGCCTGGCGCCCAGCACCTTCTCTGAGACTCTGGGGTTATCTTCTGGCATGTTCTGGGGCCTTCCTGGGCTCTCTTCCACATGTGGGGTTGGCATCCCCTTTCTTGGATCATGTTCTTTGTCTGGGGTAGAGGGAGGGAGAATTCTCTGTTGCATGGCTCAGCGTCTTCTGCTTTAGGAGCCAGCCAGCCACAAATCCTAACTCCCTCCCCACCTCTCTTTTCTCCTGAAAATAGAACATGAAAGGCTCCCGGAGCAGCGCAGACTCCTCCAGGAAACACTGAAGCAGACGTGTTGGTTCCATTCCATTTCCATTTCTGCAGCTTAGCTTGTGCCCTGCCCTCCGCCCAAGGCGAAGTGCATCCCGAGGACTTCTTCCGGAGAGGGTGGGGTGGAACAGAGGGCAAGCCTTGGCCGAAGAGAACCATGCATGGTACCCTCTGTGTCACCTCGGCCGCTGGACACCAGAAAGCCACGCAGGTCCCTGGCGCTTTGCCTTGAGCCGTGGGCCCACCTCCGCTCTCTGGGTTTCCTAGGAATGTCCAGCTTCGGAGACCTTCAAAGGCCTGGGGAGGGTGATGAACGTTGGGGTCCTGACAAGAGGCCGCTGGGGACACTGTGTCATCTTGTTTTGTTTTATTTTGTTTCTACAATCTCCTGGCGTGTTCGGAGCTGGGAAGACCACATTGGCGGCAGAATCCTAAAATTAAAAGAGGCAAGATCCTAGTTGCTGAAGGTCAAGGGAAGTTTAAAAACTTCCACGAGGCTGTTTGGTGCATCTTGTCTTGGAAGACGTTTCATGGGAACCGGCTTGGACAGGTGTTGGGTTGGGGCCTCATCTCCAAGGAGTCCCTAAACTGAGATGCAAGTTGGCTGGGTGGTCCACACCCTGGTCTCCTGCAGATCCACACACTTCCAGGCCTGCATTCTGCCTCCAAAGATGTCCAAGGGCAGGCTGGCTGCATGGGGAGAAGGAAGTATTTTGCTGAAATACGAGAACTGGGCCTCCCGCTCCCAGGAAGCTGCAAGGACCCTCTCTCCTCTTACCTGGACTTGGAGGGAACAGAGAAGCACTCTCCTGGAGTTGCTGGCTTTTGCACTTTTTTGATGGCAGAAGTGTGACCTGAGAGTCACACTTTCTTTTCAGGAACGTAGATGTTGGGGTGTTTAGCCCTGTGGGGAGCTTGGAGCCTCTGAAGGTGGGGAGCCGGATGACACAGAGCGGAACACCTGGCATCCTTCCCCAGGGCTTGCATGACTGTCCCTGCTTCCCAGGTGGGGACAGTGGCCCAAGCAAGGCCTCACTCCTGGTCACTTGCTTCAAGAGCTGCCTGCACGCTGTCTCGGAGTGTCTGCTGTGTGCCTGGAGCTGTGCCAGGGCCTTAGGGAAGTCGGAAGAGTGGACTTTATCCTGGTCGTGCCTTCACAGTGTCTGTGACATTTGTGTGGTGATGGAAAGCCTGGGACCTGTTGCCTCAGCCTGTTGGTTTCTCCGCATTGCCTCAAACCCTAGGGTAGGAGGCGGGTGGTGTCTTGTGCCCAGATGAAACTATTTGGAAACTCGGCAGCAGAGTTTGTCCAAATGACCCTTTTCAGGACGTCTCAAAGCTAGTGCCAAAGGTCACTTTTCTTTCCTGCCTTCTGCCGTGGGCCCTGAGATCCTCCTCCCAGCTCAAGGGCCAGGTTCTGGGTGAGGGTGGAGGATTTAGACCTGAGACTGGGTGTGGAGAGAAGAGCCGTTCCTGTTTGTTTTTCAAGAAGAGCTTTTAAAGAATGCATGTTTTTTCTGGTTGGAATTGAGTAGGAACTGAGCCTGTGCTTCAGATATCATACAATCAAGTGGGGGATTTTCACGCTGAACCATTGAAGTCCCCCTCGCCCATCACACCCCCTTTGGCCGGCTTCTGCTGGAGAGGATGTCTCTGTCTGCATTCCCGTGCAACTCCAGACTCGCAGTTTTCTCTCTCCCTGGATGTTGAGTCTCATGAGACTGTGTAGGTGGGGGTGGGCATGCATGGGTGCATGAGTGGGCATAACTTGGTTATATTTTTCGATTTGACTTGAAGGGCCTGTTGCTCTGCTCTTGAGAGTGGTTTCTCGTGTTCCCCTCGCAGGCCTCATTCTTTGAACATCAACATCTGTATCTTTGATACAGATAGGGGCGTGATAAAGCTGTGTTCCCATCTCCCCTCTGACTACCTAAAATCAATACCTAAATACGGAAGCCTTGGCCTAACACAGGACTTTAGTTTGGGAAGGGTGTAGACAGGGAGGGGGGGAACGTGAATCTGTACAGGGAGGGGAGATACTGCAGAAAGGAGAACAAGCCAGTGACCTGCCTTTGGAGGGGACATTGGGTGGGGGGTGGGTTTGAGCTACAGTCATGGACTTTTGGCATCTACTCGTTCTTACCAACTCCCCACCCCACAAAGAAAATAACTGGGACCAATATTTTTAACTTGGCATATTTGTTTTTGGGTGAGTTTCCCCCTCTCCTTATTCTGTCCTGAGACCACGGGCAAAGCTCTTCATTTTGGGAGTGAAGAAGAACTATTTGGAACCACACCAATGATATTTTCGTTTGTAATACTTGAAATTTATTTTTTTATTATTTTGATAGCAGATGTGCTATTTATTTATTTAATATGTATAAGGGAGCCTAAAAAATAGAAAGCTGTGTAGATTGGGTTTAGTCGTTAATTGGTTTGGGAGCCTCCTATGTGTGACTTATGACTTCTCTGTGTTCTGTGTATTTGTCTGAATTAATGATCTGGGATGTAAAGCTGTGCTAGCTTTCAAACAGGAGACGCCTTTCAGAAATTTGTATATTTTGCAGTTGCCAGACCAATAAAATACCTGGTTGAAATACATGGACAAAGTGAACCTCTGATGTTTTCATGGAGAAAAGAAGAGTCTTTAATTGATGTTTACGGCAGTTGCACCCAGAGCCGCCGACTCACCACTTCATTATCTCCTTTAAACAGGATGTTCAAGTACAGAGTGTCTAATGCCTGCATTTGGGGAGAACGAGCTGTATCAATTTTTTTTAAATTGACAGACTTCATGTTATTTATTTATTTAGATGGGAGTCTTGCTGTCACCCAGGCCGGAGTGCAGTGGAGTGATCTTGGCTCACTGCAAGCTCTGCCTCCTGGGTTCAAGTGATTCTTCTGTCTTAGCCTCCCAAGAAGGTGGGACTACAGGCGCCTGCCACTATGCCTGGCTAATTTTTTGTATGTTTAGTAGAGGCGGGGTTTCACCATGTTGGCCAGGATGTTTTTGATCTCCTGACCTCGTGATCAACCCTCCTTGGCCTCCCAAAGTGCTGGGATTATAGGCGTGAGCCACCGTGCCTGGCCTATTTTTATTTATTAAAAAAAAAATTTTTTTTTTGAGAGTTTCTCACTCTGCTGCCCAGGCGGGAGTGCAGTATTTAGAAATACTAAAAATACAAAAACGAGTCAGGCATGTTGGCCAGGCTGGTCTTGAACTCCTGACCTCAAGTGATCTGCCTGCCTCGGCCTCCCAAAGTGCTGGGATTACAGGCTTGAGCCACTGCGCTTGGCCCCACATCGGTTTTTACTCTTCCTTTCCATGCCCCTTCCCCTCGCCGTGTCAAACAGCAGCAGTTCTTCCACCAGCTCTGCGCTCATTGCAGGCCCCAGCGTCACCACTGAAGGCATCTTTCATTTTAGGCTCCTTTCACCTGCCCTTCCCCATCCGCTTCTAGCCCCTTCCAGGTTTCTACAGGGAATAAAACTTAAGCTTCTGTGACTTCTTTGCCACACATTGGCTGCCAGAAGTTGAGCCGGTTATTTCACTTGTAGCCTCAGCATCTGCGTCTCTGCAGATGGGGTAGGGTTTAGGGTGGAGCGTGGTGTACACGCAGAGTGGAGGAAGCCCTAGGACGGTGGTTCCTTCTGCAGCCGGTGCGTGTGACCTGCAGCATCTTGCCTGGTCTGATTTTTTTCCAGAGCCCCCACTGCTACACTCCAGAAATAGCCCTGACTCCCCAGTGAGTCTTCCTTCATCCCTTACATGTTTTCAGCCCACACTGTGAAGAGAACAGGCGGTAGAGACTTGGCACCTCCGTTGCGAGATGACTCCCAGGGTTGTGATCTGGCCGCTGCGTGATGGGACAGAGCATTTTGGTGAACCTGAGGCCACCTCCTCAAGTTCTGAGCCATGTTTGGTGGCATGAGATGTGTTGAGTGTAAGGATACAGCAGTGGCCTTGATGGAAATCTGGCATAGTCTTTCAGGCTGACCATCCAGAAAATTAAAAGACGGCTCCCAAAGAGGTTGTCCACGTATTGTAAGATCCTGGGCCAGCTGGGCTGTGGGGATCTACAGGGGCTCTGTGACCTTTCAGGCCAGCTCTGAGATTCATCTGAGAGATGGGCTAGGTCTATAGTCACTAAATACAGAAGAATCAGTAGCTGGGTGGATGCTGTCGGGGAGAGGAGGGCTGGGGCCGGGGAGGGTGGACGCTGTACACACCAGCCGTTTTCATTCACTGCCTGGCCTCGGTTCCTTCCACTTTTTACTCTCTCAACTCCAGCCACACTGGCCTTGTGCAGGTCCTTGTACTTGCCTCCATGTGCCCACTGCGGGGCCTTTGAGAGTGCAGTTCCCTCCCCTCGGAGGTCTCCCCAGCTATCCAGGGTTCTCTCCGACACTTCCTCCCCTTCCCCATTTAGCTGTCAAAGCCTGTCCCAAAAAAGGCTCCCCTGCCTCCCCGGTCCCTGCACACCTTTCGGAGTGTGTGTTGACTGACGTGCCCTCTGTCTCCTGCCACCTGAGCCTAAGATCCCTGAGAGCAGAGTGGCTCTCTGTGCCTCCTCATCCTCCATACGGACCTGGCCCACAGTGGGCTCTGTCACTAAATGGATAACCAGTGCTACGGAGGAGACCCAGACAACACACTGCTGAGGTGTGAGGCGTTCATTCAGCTTGGAGAGGAGGCTTAGGAGACTCTTTATAGAAGAAAGGAAATGTGAGTGGAAAGTAAGTTCTTTTTAATAAAAATATTACATTAACAAAAATAAATTCAGAGCCTTCTGTGAGTTTTCAAAATTTGAATTTCGCAATACTTTTGAGTTCTAAAGTTTGTTTGCTTTCTGAGACAGACTTTTGCTCTGTCTCCCAGGCGGGAGTGCAGAGGTGCGATTTCAGCTCACTGCAACCTCTGCCTCCAGGGCTCAAGTCATCCTCCCACCTCTGCCTCCTGAGTAGCTGGGACTACAGTACAGGCACGTGACACCATTCCCAGCTAAAAACTGCTTTATAAACTTCATTTTAAGCTCACATTTCACAAGACAGTGTAAGTGAGTTTGGATTCAGTTGTTCTTGGCATGTGAGCAGGTCTTTCCAGTCAATTCATTGAAGGTCTAGATAATCTGTGAAGGTGCTGGTTTCATCCTACAGGTTCTGACATGCTCCTAAGATGAGGTGAAAAGAGAACCCTCATAAAGACACCAGAATCACCTTAAAACATGGCACTTCAGCCCTTGAGACTAAAGAGGACCCCTGGTGCAGTCCCTGAGAAATGTCTTTGGTTAAATTTATTTTTATTTATTACTTTTTTGAGACTGAATCTTTCTCTTTTCCCCAGGCAGGAGTGTAGTGGCATGATCTTGGCTCACTGCAACCTCCACCTCCTGGGTTCAAGTGATTCTCCTGCCTCAGCCTCCCGAGTAGCTGGGATCACAGGTGCATGCCAACACATCTGGCTAATTTTTATATTTTTAGTAGAGATGGGGTTTTGCCATATTGGCCAGGCTGGTCTTGAACTCCTGACCTCAGGTGATCCACCTGCCTTGGCTTCCCAAAGTGCTGGAATTACAGGTGTGAGCCACCGCCCCTGGCTGAGACTCTATCTGGAAAAAAAAAAAAAAAAGATGTGAAGGAATGCCATAGTTCTCAGGCTTATTGGGAGGGCTAAATCTTTTTTTTTTTTTTTTATAAACTTTAAGTTCAGGGTACACATGCAGGATGTGCAGGCTTTTTAAATAGGTAAATGTGTGTCATGGGGTTTGTTGTACAGATTATTTCATTACCCAGGTATTAAGCCTAGTGTCCATTAGTTATTTTTCCTGATCCTCTCCCTCCTCTCACCCTCCACCCTTTGATAGGCCCCAGTGTGTGTTGTTCCCCTCTATGTGTTCATGAGTTCTCATTATTTAGCTCCCACTTATATGTGAGAACATGTGGTATCTGGTTTTCTGTTCCTGCATTAGTTTGCTGAGGATAATGGCCTCCAGCTCCTTCCGCGTCCCTGCAGAGGATATGATCTCATTCATTTTTATGGCTGCATAGGATTCCATGGTGTATATGTACCACATTTTCTTCATCCAGTCTATCATTGCTGGCCGTGGGTTGATTCCATGTCTTTGCTCTTGTGAATAGTGCTGTAGTGAACATTCATGTGCATACGTCTTTATGATAGAACAACTTGTCTTCCTTTGGTTATATAGCTAGTAATGGGATTGCTGGGTTGGATGGTATTTCTGACCTTAGGGGTTGAAGATTGCCCCACTGAGGGGGTCTAAATATGAATGAAACACTCCTGACAGTTCCTGGCACAGAGAGGGTGCTGCTGTGGTAGTTATCCATCTGAACATGCGTGCCCAGCATTTTAAATGGGAGGTAGACGCTGTTATCCCCACTTTTCAGATATGGAACTGTGGCAGGGAGAACTTAAGGATGCTGCTTGATTTTGCTCAGCCATAACTGGGATAAACCCCAGGTCTGTTAGACTCCCTGACGGCGCTGCTAGCTACATCGCAGCCTAAAGTCTCCACAGGCTGCCTGGAGTGCTCTTGCGTGAGTCAGCAGACCACAGGAAAGGGAGTTGAGTCGCATATTAATGAGCAACCAGGCTTTCCTGTCCCTGGGACTGTGGAGAGCTCTGTCTGTGTCCAAACGAACAACAGACTTTCTGGAGCGGATCATGACTCGGGGTGCTCACATAACTTTGGAGACCAGATGTCCATTCTGTAAGGTTACGTGTTTTTCCCTCCCTACCTCTTCCAAACGGCATACTTGGGGATTCCCTATTCCTGGAGAACATGAAGACTTTCTAACATATATTTTTTGAGACAGGGTCTTGCTCTGTTGCCCAGGCTGGAGTGCAGTGGCATGACATCGGCTCACTGCAGCCTTGAACTCCTGAGCTCAAGACATTCTCCCACCTCAGCCTCCCTAGTAGCTGGGATTTCAGGTGCGTGCCACCACACCTGGCTAATGTTTGTATTTTTAGTAGAGACAGTGTTTCACCATGTTGACCAGGCTGGTCTCCAACTCCTGGACTCAAGCTGTCTGCCCACCTGGGCCTCCCAAAGTGGCGGGATTACAGGCAGGAGCCACTGTGCCTGATGATGAAGACTGTCTACGGGGTACATTTGCATAGATAATTTTAAGGGAATGTTTTTGGACCCCCAGCTTCTACATTCACCCTTTTCTAAAACAGCCTGAGGAGTTCGCTTACATTCACAATAATCTTTTTCTGCTTGGCAAACAACAGGCTAAGCTCCTGCTTATTACATGCTCGGTACTGGGATGCAGGACGTTTGCAAGTTAGCATTCCTAGATTTCTTACATTTACAAGAAAGGGCTTAGACTAGATGGTTTTTGGAAAACTTTTTATTTTGAAATAATTTTATTTATTTATTAGATGGAGTGCAATGGTGTGATATTGGCTCACTGCAACCTCTGCTGGGTTCAAGCAATTCCCCTGCCTCAGCCTCCTGAGTAGCTAGGATTACAGGCGTGCACCACCATGCCTGGCTAATTTTTGTACTTTTAGTAGAGACTGGGTTTCACCATCTTGGCCAGGCTGGTCTTGAACTCCTGACCTCGTGATCTATCTGCCTCGGCCTCCCAAAATGCTGGGATTACAGATGTGAGCCACTGCACCCGGCTCTTTTTTTTTTTTTTTTTTTTGAAGTCTGTCACCCAGGCTGGAGTACAACGGCACGATCATAGCTCACTGCAGCCTCTAACACCTGGGCTCTGAACTAGCTCTGCCATCTCGGGTTGCCATCAACTCTCCAGAATATTCAGCACTTAACATTCCTGCCCAGGACAGGCGTGGCCTCAGCCTCCCGAGTAGCTGGGATTACAGGTGTGAACCACCATGTCCAGCTTAAGTTTTAAATTTTTTGTAGAGTTGGGTCTCACTATTTTGCCCAGGCTGGTCTTGAACTGGCCTCAAGTGATTATTCCCACCTCAGCCTTTCAAAGTGCAGAGATTATAGGAGTATGCTACCTTGCCAGGCCCTTAATAGTGAGTTTCAATTTTCCTTATTCCTTTTACACTTATTATTTATAATTCTTCCATAAGGAAAATGTATCCCTTCTCCCCATTTATTTGCTGATTCAATCATTCATTTATTTATTTTTAATTAATTAATTGATTTTTGAGATGGAGTTTTGCTCTTATTGCCCAGGCTGGAGTGCAATGGTGCAATCTCGGCTTACCGCAATATCCATCTTCTGGGTTCAAGTGATTCTCCTACCTCAGCCTCCTGAGTAGCTGGGACTACAGGCATGCACCACCATGCCCGGCTAATTATGTATTTTTAGTAGAGATGGGGTTTCACCATGTTAGTTAGGCTGGTCTCGAACTCCCAGCCTCAAGTGATCTGCCCACCTTTGCCTCCCAAAGTGTTGGGATTACAGGTGTGTGAGCCACCGTGCCCGGCCTCGATCATTTACTTATACCACTGTGGACTCGTGATTATTTCTTTATAGATGACTTCTTAAGTCTCTGAACTAGCTCTGCCATCTCTGGTTGCCATCAACTCTCCAGAATATTCAGCACTTAACATTCCTGCCCAGGACAGGCCTGGCCAGGGCACACCATCACCCCTATGTACAGAAGCAGGCACCTCGTTTTCCACCCTGATGGCAGCCCAGCCACATCCTCACTTCATTTTCCCCATGCGCCTTAACTGTTACGCGTGGTCTCTAACGCGTTCAGGCGAACCCTCCGGATGAAAGCGTTCCCACTCTAGTGCACAGAAGCAGTGTTCTGTGGATATTTTATTTCTATATTTCCTTCGCGGCAGATTTAGTTCCTGACCAGTCCACAGGGCTCATTTTAGTTATTCCAGTGAGGCTTTTGTAATAGGACTTGGAAGAGGCTATCTATACCAGTAAGTAACTGTTGAATGGCTGTTATATGCAAATCACTGTTCTAAGTATTAGGGATAAAAAAACGTTGGAAGACTTGGTAACACCCTTCCAGAGCTAACATCTAATTGATTGGCGAGGAATGCTTGGGTCCTTTGAGTTTGAAGACAACCAGGGAGCTGTGTGAAGAAGGCCAGTGCTTCAGAGAGCATTTCATAGAGAAAAAGGGAGTGATCACTTTAACAACCTTATTGTCTCCTCGGAAATGGAACTGCCACACGTCCCAAGCAGCTGGTCCTGGGACAACATATTGAGAATATTTCGTCAGCTCTGAGATTTGAGGGAAACTCAGCCCAAGACTTTCTTTACTCAGTTATTAGATCCTGGAAGCCACATGGATACAGCTAATCAGGAGTGGCAGGCATAGGGAGAGGAGTAAGAAAGGAAACGGAAACCCGCTGTGTTTGCTTTGGAGACATCCTTTCATCCCTGGGAAGGGAACTGGGACACAGGCCCCGGTAGGCTCTGGATGCTGTCACTCTAGTCCCGTCAATGGAGGCAGCCACTTCCTGCAACACTCCCCATAGAGGCTGAGATGTTTTCCTTCTGGGTGCTGTTCTCTTTCCCTAATTCAACTCTGCAGATCTCGAATGGAGGGGGTAAGGTGTGAGAGAAATTATTATTCTGTCATTTTATAACTGCTGGGGCTTAGGAGTGAAATGTGTCATCTATTTCTTTTCTTTTTTTCCAAGACAGGGTCTTGCTAGGTCACCCAAGGCTGAAGTGCAGTGGCACAAGCATAGCTCATTGTAATTGTGAACTCCTGGGTTCAAGCGATCCTCCCACTTTAGCCTCCCAAGTAACTGGGATTACGGGCGTGGGCCATCATGCCCAAATATTAAATCTTTTTTGTAGAGGTGGGGCCTTGCTATGTTGCCCAGGCTGGTCTCGAACTCCTGGGCTCAAGGGATCCTTCCATCTCAGCCTCCCAAGTAGCTCGGACTATAGATACATACTATCATGCCCAGCTTATATATATATAATATTTATTTTATTTTATTTTTGAGGTGGAGTTTCACTCTTGTTGCCCAGGCTGGAGTGCTATGGTGCGATCTCGGCTCACCACAACCTCTGCCTCCTGGGTTCAAGTGATTCTCCTGAGTAGCTGGGGCTATAGGCATGCGCCACCATGCCTGGCTGATTTTGCATTTTTAGTAGAGACGGGGTTTCTCCATGTTGGTCAGGCTGGTCTTAGACTCCCAACCTCAGGCGATCTGCCCACATTGGCCTCCCAAAGGGCTGCGATTACAGGCGTGAGCCACCACACCCAGTCAATATTTTTATTTCTTGTAGGGATGGGGTCTCACTATGTTGCCCAGGCTGGTCTTGAAGTCCTGGGCTTAAGTGATCCTCCCACCTCAGCACCCCCAGTGTTGGGATTACAAGTGCGAGCCACTGCACTCAACGCTGGTGTCAGCGATTTCTTCCTCATCCCATTGAGGGGAGAGTGTGGCCTTGACAGCTATTTCGGTGTCAAATGAAGAGCAGACATCCACTCGCTTGCCGGGGCTAAGAATGCACCACACACACAGGGAACCCGAAGTGAAGGCCGTTTAGCGAAGACCCAACTTCTGTTTCCCAAGCAGCTTGACCTGGGAAACAGGCCTCAGAAGTATTAGTAAAGCCCATGGGGAAGGGAAGGAATTTCTGGAGAGACCGTGGTCTTTCTGGACCAACTTGGCTGCTCATTCTTTTTGAGGAAAACGCTAACCATATTCCAATTCTGGGCAGGCCTGAGAATTTGGGTGCATCATCCAGAAAAGCTGTATTCAGCAGGTGCTCTGGGGAAGGTCATACTACAAAGCACACCTTAGCCCAGTCAAGAATCTGGGCTAAGATTCTGTTGCTATTCTCTTACACAGTCACAAATTAGTTCTATTGCAAGAAGATTAGATCTGGACAAGTAATTCTTGGTCTTCTAAATCCATAGCTCACAAAGGATTACGGAGGATGAGAAGCTGGAAAGGGCAGCTAAGGATATAGGCACGTTGGATGACTGGAGATGCCCTCATCACCCAGAGGGTGTTACGTAAAAGTGAGAAGGGCTGGGGTAAATCAGGTTCATTTGTTCATTCCTAATTTAGAGGGAGAGTTCCTATTAATGGCCCAATATTGTGCTGAAAGCTGGGAATTCATTTTATAAGAGATAAATGAGAAAAATAGTTCCTAGCAAAGAGAAGCATACACTCACCATAAAATGAGACTTTTAGACTTAGAAGCCCATATTGTTGGAGCTGGGACCTTCAAGATCTGCAAATTTAAACTCCACCACTTTACAGATGGGAAAACTGAGACTCACAGAGGGAAAGCAAAGTCAGATGTCACAGCTGCTGGGACAAAACAACTCAACTTCTGGTTTAGCTCTTATTTATTCATTTATTTAGACGGAGTCTTGTTCTTTCACCTAGGCTGGGTGTAGTGGCACAATCTCAGCTCACTGCAACCTCCGCCTCCTGGGTTCAAGCAATTCTCCTGCCTCAGCCTCCCAAGTAGCTGGAATTACAGGCACACACCACCACGCTTGGCTGCTTTTTGTATTTTTAGTAGAGACGGGGTTTCACCATGTTGGCCAGGCTGGTCTCGAACTCCTGATCTCATGATCCGCCCGCTTCAGCCTCCCAAAGTGCTGGGATTACTGGCATAAGCTACTGCACCTGGGCTATTTTATTTATTATTATTATTTTTGAGACAAGGTCTGGCTCTGTCGCCCAGACTCTAGTGCAGTGGTGTGATCAGGGCTCACTTCAGTCTCAACCTCCTAGATTCAAGGGATCCTCCCACCTCAGCCTCCCCAGTAGCTGGGACTACAGGCATGTACCACCACACCCAGCTAATTTTTGTATTTTTGACAGATACTAAATTTCTGCTCCATGTTGTCCAGGCTGGTCTCAAACTCCTGGGGTCAAGCGATCCGATTGCCTCGGCTTCCCAAAGTGCTGGGAGTGCAAGTGTGAGCCACTGCGCCCGGCCTTATTTTTTATTTTTAAAGGCCAGTCAAGTGAAGCAATGGGAGTGGAGAGGAAAAAAGAAATCTGTAACGGGTTGTGATCAATTAGTTGTAAACACCACTGCATTCGGACCAGCCTGATGTAACTCTTTTTTCAGTTAAAACTACTTACCTGGAAGGAGTGAGAGGGCAGTGTCCCGGGAGGTGACAAAAGCTCTAAGTAGCATTAGGGAGAATGCTCTAGAATGCCGGATACAGCAGCTACTACTTACTAACTGTTAAAAAGACAATTTCCTTTTCTCTCCTGAAAGCCCCCTCCTCTTCCTTTTTCTCAAAGAGCCTCTGTGCAGCCCGTTCAGCCTCCTACTTCCTCCCCACAGCCCCAGTACCCTGCGTTGCTCTCTGGTGATGGCCATTCACGCGGCTAGGCCCAGGCCTCCTGAGGGGCTCCTGTTTACAGAGTGAATTTGCCGTGTGACTTGCACAAGGAAACTTGGGCAGTACTTCCCGAAGAAAGGACTAGAGCAGTTTACACTCAGATTAAAAGCACGGAGCACAATCCTTTAATCCGGAAACAATCACTTTGTTTTTTTTTCCTTGATATACATTTTTATTTATTATTATTAATTTTTTTGAGATGGAGTCTCTCTCTGTTGCCCAGGCTTGAGTGCAGTGGTACATTCTCGGCTCACTGTAACCTCCACCTCCTGGGTTCAAGCAATTCTCCCTGCCCCAGCCTCCTGAGTAGCTGGGACTACAGGCGACTGCCACCACACCTGGCTAATTTTTTAGAATTTTTTAGTAGAGATGGAGTTTCACCAGGTTGGCCAGGCTGGTCTTGAACTCCTGACCTCAGGTGATCTGAGCTGCCTGCTTTGGCCTCCCAAAGTGCTGAGATTACAGGCGTGAGCCACTGCGCCCGGCCTATTTTATTATTGATATATTAATATTTAAAAAATTGTATATTCAGATGGGAGATGTGCAGGTTTGTTATATGGGTATATTGCATGATGCTGAAGTTTGGGCTTCTAATGATCCCATCTCCCAAGCAGTGAACAGAGTACCCTTGATCCCCCAACTGCCCCCTCTGCTTTTGGAATCCCTAGCATCTGCTGTTCCCATTTTAAACAATTGCTTTAGACAGCAGCTCTAGAACGCTGGAGAAAAGTGTTCATTTTACAAGTTGGGTGCCAAAGAAGCCACCTGAGATGTGACAGCTTGCACCCCTACCCCTGAGGCTGGTGCAGCACCCTTTCCCTGTGGGTCTGTTGCACAGACTTGGAAATGCAACAAATCCCAGACGAAGTCAGATAAAGGGCCGGGGCCATTATGTAGATAAACCAAGGGCAACATGGCTTCATTCATTCACTGGAAGCAGAAACAAGATGTCTAAACGACTGTCTTCATTCTCGCCTTGGCTACCAGGGATCTGACCTCCTGGTATTTGGATGTTAGGATACTTCACGGTGAGGCCAGTGTTTCTTTTGGGTGGAAAACTTTGGCTCAGTCTCCGAAGGAGGAAACAGTGTCAACTAAATGAAATATAGCCAGTATTTCTTTTATGCTTAGAGCCAAACCTTGATCTAAAATGGAAAGGCTTTGCCTCTGAGACAGCCTGATTTAATTGTTGAACAAAGCCCTTTTCTTGCGGGGAAGAAAGATGAGGACTCCAACAATTAGCCTTCTAAAATGTAGGTCTGTAAAAACAATTGGGAGGAAATAGGCAGTGACATCCATCCGCCCACTGCTTCTTGGCCAGTTCAGGCCAAGGCCAAACAGAGGAAAAACACGTCCAATCGGTTCAAGAGTTCAGCTCTCCCTTCATTAAGCGAAAAGCTCAGCTCTCCTCTCCCGGCCAGCCCAGAGCCCTGTCCTATTCCATTTCTGTGACGGTTTATGCTCTAGACCCCTCCTAATGAACCTTTCCTCATCTTGACATGGGTCTCTCATATGAACTTGATTTTCTTGCTAGAGAATGAATAAATAAACGGTCTCAAAGAATAAACATGGGTCATATTAGAATACCTGCTGTGGGTTTTAGTTTTAGACCGTCACATGAAATCTTCCCCACCACTTTATAAGAGCTGGTTATATATTTTTTCCCATTTAATATATGAAAAATCTCAGGCTGAGAGGTTTAAACATTTAGGAGGTTAAAATATTTGCCCCGGATCACACAGGTTGTCATGGGTAGAGCAGGCAATAAATCAGGTAACAGTGGTTACCAAGTGGCCATGAAGCCAATGCCTTTGTTATTTTCCTGGACTTACCTTGATTAGAGAAAAGTCAATCAGTTTCCAGAAAGGTAAGAAACCCAGCGGAGCAGGGTCTTTTGAGAATGAAAACTGACCTTTTCTTTCGTTTTTATTGATGTGGTTTCCCTGGAAATATATTCACCTCCAGTTTTCCTGGGCCAATATGAAGTTGTTCATTTTGTTGGCTTGGAAATGTGATTCTCTCTCCTTGTTTTGAAGTGTTAAATGTGTGGTTTTTAAAAACGCATTTCTCAAACCACTCTACAGAAAGAAAGCAAATAATCTGATTAAAAAATGGGCAAGGATGCCTGTAATCCCAGCACTTTGGGAGGCCAAGGTGGGCAGATTGTTTGAGGTCGGGAGTTCAGGACTAGCCTGGCCAACATAGTGAAACCTCGTCTCTACTAAAAATACAAAAATTAGCTGAGCATAGTGGCACATGTCTGTAATCCCAGCTATACAGGAGGCTGAGGCATTAGAATCACTTGAACCTGGGAGGCAGAGGCTTCAGTGAGCCAAGATCATGCCACTACACTCCAGCCTGGGCAACAGAGTGAGACTCCATCTCAAAAAAAAAAAAGGGCAAAGGATCTGAATAGATGTTTCTCAAAAGAAGACATGCAAATGGCCAACAGATATATAAAAACATATTCAATATTAATAATGTTGATTAATGCATCATTAATGAATTCATGTGGATTAGGAAAATGAAAATTAAAACCACAATGAGATTTTTAGTTCACACCTGTCAAAATGGCTCTTGTCAAAAAGACAAATGATAACAGGTATTGGTGAGGATGTGAAGAAAAGGAAACCCTTGTACACTGTTGGTGAAAATATAAATCAGTACAATCACTATGAAAAATTGTATAGAAGTTCTTCAAAATATAGAAAATAGAATTAGTATTAATATATGGTCCAGCAATCTTACTTCTGGTTTACCCAAAATGTTTGAAATCAGTGTGTTGAAGAGATGTCTGCACTTCCGTGTTCATCACAGCACCATTCACGATAGCCACGTTATGGAACCAACGTAAGTGTTCATCAACATATAAATGGATGAAGAAGATATGGCATATCCACAACACGGAATACTATTCAACCATAAAAATGAAGAAACTTTGTCATTCGCAACAACATGGATGGAATTGGAAAACATTTAAATAAATAATCAAGGCACAGAAAGACCAATACTGCATGTCCTCACTTATATGTGGAATCAAAAACTGTCCAACTCAAAGAAGCAGAGAGAAGAATGGTGTTTACAGAGGCTGGAGTATGGGAGAAATGGGGAGATGATGGTCAAAGGGTACAAAATCTCAGGCAGGTGGAATATTTGTGTGTGTGTGTGTGTGAGACAGAGAGAGAGAGAGAGAGAGAGAGGGAGAGACAGACATTGCACAGCATGGTGACTGTAGAAAAGAATGTACGTTTCAAAATTGCTAAGGGAGTAAATTTTAAATATTCTCACCACAAAAATGATATGTATTTGAGGTATCATTTGACAAATGGCTCATTTCAGAAGACAAATGATAACAAGTGTTGTTATGTTAATTAGCTTGATATAGTTATTCTGCGTTGTATTCATAAATTATAACAACATTTTGTACCTTATCCATATGGAAATATTATTTGCCAATTTACAATTTAAAAATATAAACACTTCAAAAAGCATTTTGTTCCCGATGCTGCATTCCTAAAGGCTAACTCTCCTGGGAGCATACTGCCTCAACCACTTCACAAACAATTATTGGACTCCTACTACAGGGAAAGTGTTATATTGGGTGCTGTGGGAGAGACAAGGGTTACCCGAAAATAGCATGAGTCCTCAGGAGTTAAAAGGCTATGATATAAAATAGTTTAACACATAAAATATAAGAGATGTGCTATGGTTTGAATGTGTTTCCTCCAAATTTCAGGTGTTGCCAATGTGACAGTATTACAAGGTGGAGTCCTTGAGAGGTGATTAGGCACTAAGGGCTCCTCCCTTATAAATGGAATTAGACACACTATAAAAGGTCTTGATGGAGAGATTGACTCTCTCTTCCCCTTTCCCTCCTTCTATGATCTGAGGACACAGTAGGAAGGTCCTCACCGGATGCCGGCACCTTGATGTTGGACTTCCCAGCCTCCAGAACTGTGAGAAAATACATTTCTATTTTAATAAATTATGCAGTCTCAGGAATCTTGTTATAAGCAGCCCAAATGGCAAATGGACTAATACAGGATGGTATGAGTAGGTCGAACTAAGCCAGAGCTTCTTAATTTAGCTGCACACCAGAATCATCTTGTGACCTTTCACAAGTGCTGAGGCCTGAGCCTCACCCCACAGATACTCTCTTTTAATTGGTCGGGATACTGCTTTGTCCCCTGTCCCCATGGGTATTTTTAGAAGTTCCGTAGGCTATTCTAATCTGCAGCCTAGGTTGAAACCATTGAACTATGAAAACCCAGAATACATTTTCCAACTCAAATATTTCGCAAGTTGAAATCAATGTAAATAGACTTTGGATATTCAGAGGTCAAGGATGGGGTGGAGAGAGTAAAAGACTGATATATTTTTATCTCACTGAATCTTCAAAAAGTCCCTGCATCTCCCCTAGCCTGTGGCAGAGCCAGCCACCCACCTGTGCCTCCAGACGCATCATTGTCTCCAGGCTCATCATTATCTCCAGGGAGTGCTGCCCATCTCCATTCATCCAGGAAGAGTCCTTGCTCTCTCAGGAGTTCTTTGAATTAACAGCTGCCCAATAGATTTTTGAGAAATATGTTTGTGTTAGCTTATCCAGTTTCCTTTTTATTTTTTCAGTTGTTGCAGCAGTGGGTGTGATGGTTTGTTACAATCTTCTACATTTCAGTTGGAAACAAAACTATTCCTTTTAGGCATTGGAAGCCCTGCAAGAAGAGAGAGAGATGAATTGGTGTGTGGGGAAGATGAATCTGGTGGCCAAGGCAGGAAAAGTTAAGTTTAGGAGAACAGGAATATGTGCAGAGAGGAGGGCAGCGTCAGATTGGGATGCAAAGAGACAAGTAAGAGAGGCCTTATGAGAGAATAAGCTTCAATGTGTAGGGATAGATTCAAATCCATGCGTGTTGATCTTTAAAGCCTGGACGCCTAGTCTGCACCATCTGAGTAACTGGCTGCAAGAACCTACTACCCCTGGAGTGGCTAATACTGAAGTAAACTCTTTGGCTTAAGTTGTTACGCTTGTGTATTTGTGGGACAGACTTTTGGCTTTTGTGATGCCTACATCCAACTGTATTTTACCTGAGAATGGCTGAGATGGCTCATGCCAAACTCATGGTATAATTGGTAACAGATACCCAGAACTTTATCTGTAAGTTTCCTTTGCGATTTTTTTCTTTTGATGTAGTTTGGGATTAACAGCAGTGTATACTTTTGGATTGGTAATTGGATAATTAAGAGTGTAAGTTTCATTTTAACTTGTTTCATTTTAACAAGTTCATCTCTTGATTCATTGATTCAGCTTCTAGAAATCTGTCCCAAGGCATACATGCAGACAAAGGCTTATACAGAAAGTTACTTATAATAAGGACAAACTTAGAAATGATTGAAATGTCTTATTTACATAAAGCAATGAGATATATATATATATAACACACACATTTATAACCATATGTAATTATAAAAATATCTGATATAACTCAAATGGCCATCAATATGGAATTGGTTAAAAAAATACAGCATGATAACATTATGGAAAACTATGTGATAATTAAAAATAATGAAGTCACATATATGCAGAGATTTGAAAATGTCTTTAGTACATATTGTTGTAGCACATAATTCCATTCATCTCTCTGTCTATGGGTATATATGCCAGTGCATTGAAAAACACTAGAAGGATACATATCACACTGTTAACAGAGGTAAATAGTTTTGGAGAAGTGGGGGAGAGGGATGATAAAGTAGGACCTTTATGTTTTGCTCCATAAACTTTTCTATTTGGGTCTTTTACAATGAGAACGTTTATATCTATTACCCTTGCAATTAAAAATCATAAAATCTTAACTGCTCCTTTTGAAAAGGCTTGACTATTAGTTTTCTTTCTAGGTGGCTTCTCATAAGCTTGGCTGTCTTTTGAAGGATGAAAAAAATTACCCTCTCCACTAAAATGCCCTCCAAAAATTTAACAAATTGGGCAGTTGCTTTGAGGTGAGCTAGCTACCAGGCCAGGTGGCAAATAAGCTTGGCTAAGGTCAGTGGCCGTGCATGAGGGATGTGGGACCCTAACGGAGCTGGATTTGCCCCAGGCCAGGGTGACAATGTGTCAGCCCACAGCCAGCGGGAGAAGTATGTTCTGTGACATGAGCTCAGAAATATCTTCCCACCATCTTTGATTTCAACATTTTCCTGCCTCTGCTGCTGGCACAGAGAGGAGAAAAAAAAAATGCTACAGCCTGGTGGTGGGGATGAGGGGTAGGGAGGGCAATTTGGACTCCACTTAGACAAGAGAAAGCAGAGTCTTCAGGAAGCCTTCACTGAAAGGTGATATGCTGGCAAGGTGTGGTGGCTCATGCCTATAATCCCAGCACTTTGGGAGGCTGAGGTGGGCAGGTCCTTTGAGGTCAGGAGTTTGAGACCAGCCTGGCCAACATGGAAAATCCCGTCTCTACTAAAAAAAAATACAAAAATTAGCCAGGCTTGGTGACACATGCCTGTAGTCCCACCTACTTGAGAGGCTGAGGCAGAAGGATCACTTGAACCCAGGAGGAAGAGGTTGCAGTGAGCCGAGATTGTGCCACTGCACTCCAGCCTGGGTGACAGAGCGAGACGCTGTCTCAAAAAAAAAAAAAAAAAAAAAGTGATGAGGAATGGAGGGTCTTTTTCATCCATGTACTTTCAGTTGGCTCTTGTTTTCTCTTTAGCCCTTTCTGAGGTATCCACTCAATCTAATCCAAAATGTGCTCCTTACAGTTTAGGAGTTAAAGAGTGGAATTCCTAGAAGAAACCTGGAAGGGACCCCGGGACACCAGTCCAGCCCTCTGAAAGGCAGAGCATTCCCTGGATACCCAGAGAGGTGACCCCCGGCATCCAGGAGCGGACCCAGAGCTGCACGAAGCATTCTGGAGTCCAGACTGATATGACTTCTTTGCCTCTCTAGCTCTGCGGCAAGCAGCTCCTATCAATACCTGGCTGAAAGAGACCACATTAACCTAAGCTGATGAGAACTCCGAGAAGCTTCCCTTATGCTGTGGTTTTGTGGGATTTCCCAGGTCAGTGTCAACTGTATAAAATATAGAGGTCTCCAATGGACGATGGGTCAACTTATGACGCTTCCACTTTACAATGATGAGAAAGAGATAGTTCATAGAAGTGGAAATGGTGCTTCGAGTTTCCATACAAGCATTCTGTTTTTCATTTTCAGTATTCAATAAATGACATGAGATATTCAACACTTTATTATAAGATAGACTTTGATGATTTTTACCCAAATGTAGGCTAATGTAAGTGTCCTCGGCATGTTTAAGAGAGGCCAGGTTAAACTATCATGTCTGGTAGGTTAGGTGTTCTGAACTGCATCTTTTACTTATAATATTTTCTTTTCTTTTCTTTTCTTTTTTTTGAGAAAGAGTCTCACTCTGTCACCCAGGCTGGAGTACAGTGGCACTATCTTGGCTCACTGCAGCCTCTGCCCCCTGGGTTCCAGCGATTCTCCTGCCTCAGCCTCCCGAGTAGCTGGGATTACAGGCATGTGCCACCACACCTGGCTAATTTTTATATTTTTAGTAGAGACAGGATTTCACCATGATGGCCAGGCTGGTCTCAAACTCCTGACCTCAGGTGATCCACCCGCTACTGCCTCCCAAAGTTCTGGGATTACAGGCATGAGCCACTGTGCCTCGACAGACTTACGATATTTTCAACTTTGGAAGTGCTTATCGAGATGGAACCCTCCAGTAAATTGATGAGCATTGGTGCCAGTTTTAGTGTCTTTCCTTCTGTGCCTTATTGTGTCAGTATAGACCAGTTGAAATGATCACTTTCACTAACCTTATAGGAACTTGATGCAGGATTTTTGTGCAGTTAGCTCTCTTGGGCTCCATTTGTAGTGTTAGGATGGAGTTAACATCTGTCTTTATTTCTTTTTTTTAATTATTTTTCCTTTTTTAATGAGACAGTGTCTCACTCTGTCACCCAGGCTGAAATGCAGTGGCATGATCACAGCTCACTCTAGCCCTGATCTCCTGGGCTAAAGTAATCCTCTTGCCTCAACTTCCTGAGCAGCTGGCACCACAGGCACGCATCACCATGCCTGGCTAATTTAAAAGAATTTTTTATAGAGACTGGCCTTGCTATGTTGCTGAAGCTGGTCTTGAACTCGTGGGCTCAAATGATCCTCCCACCTTGGCCTCCCAAAGTGCTGGAATTACAGGCATGAGCCACTGCACCTGGCCAATCTCTGTTTCTATTTACTCCCTGTGTAAGTGAAGCAAAATTTAACAAATTTATTTTTTAATTAATCCATAATAATGCAAAAATGCAAGATATATTTTTTTCTGGGGAAGATTACTTCAGTGGGTGTGTCTGCCTTATCTGACGGTGTAAACTTGAGAGGAATAGCGTGTAGTTTTCAGTTTTGTTTTGTTTTGTATCCAGAACTCTGCCAGGCCAAACAAACGATGTGCTTGATGGGACAGGATTTGTGGGCCTGTCCGCTGTGTGAAGGTGTGAGTGGGAACTCCATGTTCTGATCAGCGGCAGTCGGGCTGGGGAAGCACCAATGTCCAGACCTAGAGAAGCGACCGGGTAGGCAGGGAGCGAAGCTGATGGAAAAGTACCCAGTTGCCTCCTCAGGTCTTCAGCCTTGGCATGTGCACGAGATGTGTCACAGCAGCATTCTATCATCATTATCCTGGAAGGGAGCGTTGGCGGGGTGGGAGGGTGGCCCTGACATCCACCCGGTTCCTCTTAGGCTCGCTGTGGTTCTATTAGCACTAGCCATGTGCTTCAGTGGGAGGAGCCCCGGGTCAGGAACAAGGGGCGTAGGCTGCAGCCTCTGACTTGCCACTAATGAGCTGGTTTGGGGTAAGCAATGTAAACTCAGAAAAATAGCCATTCTGCTCCCAGCCCGACCAGAGTCTGATCTCTAGGTTTCTTTCTAACCCTGAGAGGTTAGGGCCTGTGCCCTTTGAACTCACTTTATCTTCTGTTCTCAGCTTCTGGACTGGTACTTTTCTGGAGAAGGTTTATGCTTTTTTAAAAATTATCTTATTTTTTTTTTTCCTTTTTGTGGAGAACAGGGTCTCACTATATTGCCCAGGCAGGTCTCGAACTCCTGGGCTCAAACTATCCCTGGAGAATGTTTAAACCTCCTTTTCCTGGGTGACTTGATGTAGTATTCCTAAACCAGCGGACATGAATTCCCAGGGACTAAGCAGGATTTGGTTTTGGGATAGGAAGTGGTAGGTCACTTGAGGACTTGGGGTGTGTAGGTAACTGAACCTGCCTTCGGTTTCCTCATCCCTGGTGGAAAAAGAAAAAAGGATGGAGTCTGTCCTTCCAAGGATGTGCATGACAGTACCTGGAGGGTATGAGGCTCTCTGTGGTCCCCAGCTAGTCCCAGGGTTGTGCCAATGCCTTCAGGTCTGTGGCACCTTCTTTCCTTACTTCTATCTCCAGCCAGGCTGCCATGCGCATGGGAGACAGGACATGCCAGTTGCCACGCCTCCCTTTTCACCAGGTGGCTGTTTCAGTGGCCTGACTTCATTCATTGCCCTGGAAAGCTTTAAAAATGAGGCATGGCTCCTCCCAGGCGTATTTAACATGACGAAGCTTTTGCATTTTGCAATCCTGAAACTTCACGTAGAAACTATTCAGTGAGTGGAAACCTGTAGACAGAGATGAGAAGGCCTTTCAGACCTGGTTAGGTCGTTCAAATCCACCCATCAGGGGAAGAAAGGATCCAGATGATTGCTGCGGTGCGTTCTGTGCAAAGGGAACGGTGTCAAGGAAGACGCCACCCTGGTGCTTCCCCAGAGAGCTAGAGTTCAGCTTATTTTCAGAGGTTTCCTAGACAAAGGGGTTCCAAATAAATTTCTATATGTCTTAGCTTCACATTTCAAAAAGAAATATTCAACTACTTAGAGCTCTTTCTTTTCTAAAATTCCCAGGAAACTTCACAGCAGCATCATATTTTAAATTTTTTTTCTTTTTCTTTTTTCCCTTTCACTGTCCTCACAATTTGTTCCCAACAGCAGCATCATAAATGAAATCTTTCCATCATCACAATTTCGTATTTAGTTGGGGCCATCTGAGGAGCTGGGAAGAGACAGGCACTGCTGTGTGAAGACAGTCACTGCTGTGAGACCCCAGATTCTCATACAAAGGACCCTTTCTGAGTCATTGATCTGAAAATACACCAGCAGGATCCAGCCTATTGTATCTAGGCTGTGTGACAGCAACCATTGATTACATAGGAATCTGAGCCCAAGGCAGTTCAGGAAGTTGTGTGGGCTGAACTTTTTGATCCTAACTTAACTCTGGGAAAAATAAACAAGCACACTGAATCATTTATCTTCATGGTCACTAGTAAAGGTGGTGGGCTCCTTGCAGCCATGTTTATGTTCTTATTTTTAAACCGTGACGATAGGAGGTCAGACAAGTGACCTATGGAAGTGACTTGTAAAAGTGGCCAGGGTGGAGGGCAGTTAAGGACCCTTTTGTTGGACTCATGTGCCAGCCTGTGTCCAGAATGGTCTATGATGGGAAAAATTGGGGACAGCATCACAGTTCACTCATAGGAGACTGGTTAGGTAAATGATGGTATGTCCTGTCTCATGGAGTATTGCATGCTGTGATCACCTTCCTCAGACACACCCGGCGATGACGGTTCCTGTGCATGGAATTTATTATGGAAGAGTTCCCAGGACAACCTTGTGAAGGAGCAGGGAAGCAGGGGAGGGAGGTGGAAGGAACAAGTCAGGATGTGATTTCAGATAAGATCTGGCACCCACCTGATCCCTGTGCAGGACTCTGGAATGTAGATTGTACCCACTGGAGACAAGGAGCCAGGTGTTCATAATCCTTCAGCCCCTCTCAGGCAAAATGGCTCTGGGAGTCCAAGGTTAGGTCTCAGAAGAGAGTTATAGGTATAGACGCCTAAAGCAAAAGCTCACCTAAGCCCAGGCATGGACACTCCAAAATGATAAAGGGACTGGCGGGTAGGAGCAGAGGGCCTGCTTTACCGTGCAGCCATCACTAAGAAGGAAGTAGGTTCAAAGTCATTAACAGAAAGTTCTTAATGATAAGCACTGAGCAGGGTACTGAGCAGCAAATATATTTTGACCTTTTTTTTTTTTATGGAAAAGAAATGTAAGAAATGTGTGTGTATGTTTGTGAGCACATAAAGAAAAAAGTCTGGAAGGAAACAGACCCAACTCTTAATTGTGTTACTACAAGAGAGTTTCAGATTGGGGAAGAGAGGTGAAGGGATTATGGAGGCATTCAGATTTTATGAACAAGCATGTCTTGCTTTATAACAGGAATGAAAAAGACAGAAAGGCACAAGGCCTCTGCCGCGTAATAAATGTGTGCCTGTGCAGTTAATGGGCTTCTCTGTTTCCAGTTCTAAGGACTAGACAGGCCACACTAAATGGACGATAGGGACCACTTGGTGAATTGAGTGATGGTTCCCTTGAATGAACAATACTCTGAAGTCTGCAATTAGACATAATACTGGACTGGAAATTGTGGCCTCAGTGGTCCTGATTTCAGATGACTGATTGTCATTTTAGGCTGGCTTAGGAAAACATGCTCTTAACCTAGTGTCTTCTCTTCCTGTTTGAATATCCACTGGATGTTCATTAGCTTAACCTCTGCTCCCTGTAGGGGATTGTCTGGGTGGAAAAACTACTCTCATACTTTGCCCACA
Organism: Cacajao melanocephalus; assembly: GCA_963573385.1. Classification (NCBI taxonomy): domain Eukaryota; kingdom Metazoa; phylum Chordata; class Mammalia; order Primates; family Pitheciidae; genus Cacajao; species Cacajao melanocephalus. The sequence continues at coordinate 50,811 of CAUYLG010004430.1, read as the reverse complement.
GCCTGGATTGATGGCCTTGGCAGAACATTAAATTTGTAGGTGAAATAAACTGTCTTCCCACTTGGTGATAGGTTAGAGATCCAGGCTGACATAATTCTTTCCCCTGGCCAGTAAACAGCTAGGAATGACCATGGAAAGGCCTGCAAAAATGGCCACCAACCTTCCTGTTACCACAAAGGCTAAAATTACACTGTATCATATATGGTACTGTGTTTAGCTCTGGGCAGAGAGAACTGCGTGGAGGAAGTATTTACACTCTTGGGGTTGCAAGATTTCAATCAAAACCACTCTTGTTTCAGTTCATCTATCCACACACTCATCCATCCAACTACTCATCCATCTACCAATCCATTCATCCATCCATCCATCCATTCATCTACATCCATCTATCTACCCACCCACCCACTCACCCATCCCTTTATTCATTCATCCCATCCATCCATCCACCTATCCATCCATTCACCCACCCATCCATTCATCTGCTCACCCATCCATCTACTCATCCATCCATTCATCCATCCATCCATCCATCCTTCCATTTATAAATCCATCCACTCATCCATTCATCCATCCATCCATCCACTTGTTCATTAGCCCATAATTCCATTCATCCATCCACCTACCCATCAGTCTGCTCACTCATCCATCCATTAATCCATCTACTCATCCATTGATCCATCTACCCATCCATCCATCCTTCCATCCATATTTCTAGTAATTATTGAGTGACTCTCATGTGCCAAATGTTGTGGTAGTCTCCTTTGTCTCCTGGCATTTACCTGTAGCAAACACACTTATATCTTACCTCTGGCCTCTACCTGCAGTTTTTGAGAATATACTAGAAACCATTTTAAGTCCTCTCATTAGAGTTTGCTTTCTCCTAGCCCAGCATTGGTAGTTATTTTCATTGCTCCGTAGTGGGACATCAGATAGTAATAACCATTATGTGATGAGTGCTGGCTGAATGGCAGGCACTTAGCAAAGCCTTCTGTATGCCTGCCTCATTTAATTCTAACGGTCATCCTAAGAAATGTGTATTATTATCTACATTGTAATCTTTTTATGGTGAAGTACAACATACATGAAAAAAAGCATGGAAAATAGAAAGCATGGTTCTATAATTTATTGCTAAACAAAGATGTATACCATGAGGTTAAAAAATTCAAACATTGCCAGCATCTAGAAGGCTCCTTCATGCCCCATTTTAATTGCCACCCGCTTTCTGTCCCCGGAAGTAACCACCATCCTGATATAGGTGGTAGTGACTTCTCTGCTCCTTTTAATAGTTTTACTGTCTAAACATGTATCCCCAAGTGCTATAATTTCATTTCGCCTGTTTGTTTTACTTTAAACTTTACATAAATCACCGTGTATGTCTCTTTCCGTTACTTTATTTTCCTCAACATGAAATTCTGAGATTCATACTTATTGTTGCATTAGGCAGTGATTGATTCTCATTTCTGTATAGTATTTTGTTGTATGGATATACTAACAGCTTATTTTCCATTCTGTTTGCGGTCATGTGCATTTTTTCAGTTTTTTATTATTATTAATAATGGTGCTAAGAGCATTCTTGCACCCATATTTCACTGAAAAAGGGCAGGCATTTCATTTGATTTGTAAATAGGACTGAGACCATTGGGTGGTAGGCATGTGTTCAATTTTGGTATCTAGTGCTGAACAATTTTCCTCCACAGTGGCACTCATTTATCTTCCCACCTGTAGTGGATGGGGGATCAGTTCCCTGCATCTTCACCCTCACTTGGTATCGCCAGTCTAATTTCAGCTTCTCTGATGGTATGTAGTGGTGGTATCACTTCACAATTTTAATTTGCATTCCACTTTTGACAAATGAGGTTGAGTATCTTTTCATATGTTTACTGGACATTTGAATACGACCTTTTGTGAAGCATATTTTAAAGTCTTGCTCATTTTTAAAAACTGAATTTTCTGCTCTTATATGTAGGATGTTTTCTGAGTGCAAGGTCTTTTGTTGTTGTTAAATGAGTAGCAGATGGCTTTTCCTGCTCTGTCACCTGCCTTTTAACCCATGAAAACCTGTCTTTGGAATGAGATCATGTCTTTTGCAGGAACATAGATGGAGCTGGAGACTATTATCCTTAGCAAACTAACACAGGAACAGAAAACTAAATACCGCATGTTCTCACTTATAAGTGGGAGCTAAATGATGAGAATGCATCGACATATAGAGGGGAGCAACACACATTGACACATAGAGGGGAACAACTCCTACTTGACAGAGGAGAATGGGAGGAGGGAAAGGAGCAGAAAATATAACTATTGGGGGCTGGGATTATAGGTGGCTTACACGTATAATCCCAGCACTTCGGTAAGCCGAGGTGGCCAAATTACTGAGGCTGGGAGTTTGAGACCAGTCTGGTCAACATGGTAAAATCCTGTCTCTACTAAAAATACAAAAATTAGTCCAGGTGTGGTGGCTTATGCCTCTAATCCCAGCACTTTGGGAGGCCGAGGCAGGTGGATCACTTGAGGTCAGGAGTTCAAGACCAGCCTGGACAACATGGTGAAACCCTGTCTCTACTAAAAATACAAAAATTAGCCAGGTATCATGGTGCACACCTGTACCCCAGCTATACTCAGAGGATATAGGCAAAAGAAGGAGGAGGCTGAGGCAAAAGAATCACATGAATTCGGGACACGAAGGTTGCAGTGAGCTGAGATTGTGCCACTGTACTCTAGCCTGGGGGACAGAGCGAGACTCTGTCTCAAAAAAAAAAAAAAAGGATAACTACCTGGGAGATGAAATAATCTGTACAACAAACCCCATGACATTAGTTTACTTGTGTAACAAACCTTCATATGTAACCACAAACCTAAAATAAAAGTAAAAACCAAGCTGTCTTGAGATATTTTCAATGTAATCTAACTTATCAAGCATTTTCTTTATGCTTAAGAAATCTTTCCCTGCCCTAAGGCCATAAGGATATTTGCGTGTGCTATCATATCAGTCATGGTCAGGTTGGGAAAACAGAAATCACACTGTAAATTTCAGGAGAGAGGATCTAATAAAGACAAATGGTCACACAGGTTTCAGAGTCTGAAAACCAAAACAGGAGCCCTAAGGTAACAGAGACAATAGCTTCAGAAACGGGTACTGCCTCAAAGACTAGAGGAGCAAAGGGAAGAGGGTGATGTTATCAAAACCTTGTAGCTCAGAGAAGGGATCCTTCACAGCAGAGGAGACTCAGACTTCTAAGGAGGAGCTGCTGTCCCGTGGTGCTGATAACTCTGAGGGGCTGTGATGAGATTGGTTCCCGGAGAGCTGAAAGAAGCTGAGGGTTAGAACCAAAATGCTGCCTGAGTGACGGCAACAGTGCGGAGGACATCTCTTACTTCACTCTTCCTAAATTTCTACCTCTTTCTAGCAGCTCCTATTGCAAATTCTAGCAGGGAGCCGACCAGCAAGGGAGAAGTGAAGAGTACTGGCCCCAGAATTACAAAGCAGGATACAGAAGTGTGGGTGTGCAGCTGAGAAACAAGAGCTTAATCATAATTATTACTTTCTTCTTTTTCTTTGAGACAGAGTCTTGCTCTTTCGTCCAGGCTGGAGTGCAATGGTGTGATCTCTGTTCGCTGCAACCTCTGCCTCCCGGGCTTAAACGATTCTCATGCCTTGGCCTCCTGAGTAGCTGAGTATTACAGGCGTGTATCACCATGCCTGGTTAATTTTTGTGTTTTTAGTAGAGACAAAGTTTTGTCATGTTGGCCAGGCTGCTCTTGAACTTCTGGCCTCAAGTGATCCTTTGGCCTTGGCCTCCCAAAGTGCTGGGATGACAGGTGTAAGCCGTGTCCGGCCACAGTTATCTTCTCAAGAAGCCTTGTGGTTTTGCCTTTGTACCTAAAACCTGCCTGGAATTGGCCTTTGTGAATGACGACAGGGGTCTGGTGTCCCTTTTTCTCCATATCTAACTGACCTGGCACCACTCATTGGAAGGTTGTCTTTCCCACTGCACTCGAGTGCTGTCTTTGTCATTAATCTAGAGGGTCTGCTTCTGGACATTCCATTGTGTATTTGTCTAAACTTGCACCAATACCACACTCCCTTAATGTAGCTTTAAAATAAAGTTTGACATCTGGTAGAGTAAATCATCTTATTCTGTTCTTATTCAAGATTGTCTTGGCTATTCTTGGCCCGTTGGATTTCCATTTGATTGTAGAATAAGCTTTTGAATTTCCATAAAAATTTTGCTAAGATTTTAATTTAAATCACATTAACTCTACAGGTAACTTTGGGAAGAATTGCTATCTTTACAATGTAGACTTTTTCAATCTAAGAATATGGCTTATTCCTTCACATATTTAGAGTTTTTTGTCTTAATATCTATGTATTCTATATAGAGGTCTTACACATATTTTATCACATTTATTCTTAGATATTTGATTTTTAACTTTTTATTATGAAATAATTTCTAAATTAAAGCTGTAAAAATAGTACAGAGAAATCCCTTATTCCCTTTACTCAAAATATTTTTCAACATTTTCAAAAACATTTTGCCACATTTACTTTGTTACTCTCTTTCTCATTCTCTCTATATGTGCATGTTATTTTTAGTTTCTATTTTTTCCTTAATAATCTGGGAGTAGATTGCATAAATCAGGCTCCTTTATCCCTTTATATTTCACTGTGTGTTTTGTAAGAACAAGGAGGGTCTCTCATATAACCATGGTACAGTTATCCAATTCAGAAAATCTGGCCTTGATAGAATACTTGTATATAATGTAGTCTGTCTTCCAATTTCATCAGTTATGGAAGTCACCTTGTGTCTCTTGGGGTACCACCTATGAAGGCCTGTGACCCCACCTGCCTCTTGTGGGTAATAATTTTGATCACCTGCCCAATGTATTGTTCAGTTTTTCCACTGTATACTTACTATTTTCTCCCTTGGAGCTAATAAGCAATCTATGGGGAAACACTGAGACCATGAAAACATCCTACTCCTCATCCAAACTTCCTTTTAATTTTAAGCCTTCATTGATGATTCTTGTCTCAACCAATTTTTGCTATGATGATTGCAGAAACATGATTTTCCAGTTCCACTCCTCCTTATGTGTTTACCATTCAGTATTCTACTGTCCGGGGAGCCCTTTCTTGTCCTTCATTTTTCATTTGTTTTTCTATTTACTATGATCATTTTTCAGAGACTGAGTCTAGTTCTGTTACGTGGGTGGGACTTCAGCCTTGACCTCCTGGGCTCAGGCAATCCTCTTGCCTCAGCCTCTTGAGTAGCTAGGACTATATGCCTAGCTCATTTTTAATTTTTTTTTTGAGACAAGGCCTTGTATGTTGCCCAGGCTTGTCTTAAACTCGGGCTCAAGTGATCCTCCTGCCTCAGCCTCCCAAAGTGCTGGAACTACAGGCATGAGCCACTGCTAATATTACTCATTATTCAACCATGAAACTAGAGGAATATTTTTGAGGCAAGTGATTGTGTCATGCAAGGTTTAAAAGCCCTTCAGTGGTTCCCTGCGGCTTGTGGGTTTAATGACACACATCGTAAGCACAGCTCACCATCTCCTGGAGCCTCTGGTTCTTGCTCGCTGTGTCGCTCAGGCCAGGCTGGAGTACAGTGGAGTGATCTTGACTCACTGAAACCTCCACTTTCCGGGTTCAAGCAATTCTCTACTTCAGCCTCCCGAGTAGCTGGGATTATAAGTGCTCGCCACCACACCCAACTAATTTTTTGTATTTTTTTTTTTTTTTGAGACGGAGTCTCACTCTGTCACCAGGCTGGAGTGCAGTGGTGTGATCTCAGTTCACTGCAGCCTCCGACTCCCTGGTTCAAGCAATTCTCCTGCTTCAGCCTTCCAAGTAGCTGGAATTACAGGCACCTGCCACCACACCTGGCTAATTTTTTGCATTTTTATTTATTTATTTTGAGACAGAGTCTCACTTTGTTGCTAGGCTGGAGAGCAGTGGTGCGACCTTGGCTCAGATTCCCTGGTTCAAGCTATTCTCCTGCCTCAGCCTCCCAAGTAGCTGGGATTATAGGAATACGCCACCACATCCAGCTAATTTTTGTATTTTTAGTAGAGACAGGGTTTCACCATCTTGGCCAGGCTGGTCTTGAACTCCTGACCTTGTGATCCACCCACCTCAGCCTCCCAATGTGCTGGGATTACAGCGTGAGCCACCGTGTGTGGCTTACCAGGTGGTTTCTAGTGCACCAGGTGTCATGGCACCAAGGAGTCTTCCCGGCCTCCCGGCTAGTTCAGGCCCTATAACATGCGCTCATTAGACCACATGCCTCTTTTGTAGGATGCCTAGAGTTGCAGTTGCACTTCTATTGGTGTGATTATTTGCTTCATGCCCATTCTCTCATTAGACTTAAGCATCTTGAGGGTAGGAACTGGGCCAGTTTCGACTCATCACCCTCTCCCCAAGATCTAGCCCCGTGCCTGGGATAGTAAGCACCCACTAAATATTTGCCAAATAAAGGAAGGAACGAAAGACATTTTTATTCATTTCATCCTGACTGTAGATTTTCCCAGTTTTTAAACTTATTTTCTGAAATGTGGGTTTGGGTAAGAAGCATTCTGGAACAGATTATTGAAATTGGGGAAAAAAGTGAAAGATGGTCTTCCAATGTCCTTGCTACAAGTAATTAGTATTCAACCACTTCCCCGTCTGGAACCTAGTTTCAAGTGCCAAGAGAAAATGTGTTTAGCATTTAAATGGATCCTTCCAGAAATACCAGTGGCCATGCGATTGCTAAAGTAGCCAAGCTCCGGTGCACTGTAAATGTCAGCCTTGTTCCGACACCCCTGATAAGGTAAGGACGAGAACCGAAGAAGAACTTCCCCTTTTAATGTTTCCCGGTGCGTGTGTGATGCCTGGGAGGCCCAGGCTCTGCTCCTTCAGCCACTGAAGGACTCTGACAGCTGCCTCCTTCTAGGAGGCAGGAAGTCAAACTTCAGATGCGTCTTATTATATATTGCAGGATGAACAGCCTGGTAGCCGTGCTTGCAGAAGGGGTGGAAAGCCAAATTCTTTGAGAGTAATGAAGCCACTTCGGGCAGGTAGCACATGAAGCTGATTAAGCCCAGTGTTGGAATCAGCTCCAGTCCCGGTTCATACCCTCTAGGTGTGTGACCCTGGACAAGGTGTTCAAGCCCCAAGCCTATGAGTCTCTAACTAAGTTTATTATGTAGAATAAATGAGGCAATGTACAGAAAATCTTTGATAAAAAATGAATGTTCAATAAAGGTAACAGAATACTGTGGCCCCAAAAAGCTGCCGTGGCTTCTCCTGTGGGTGGAGGGTGGAGACGGTGGGTATCTGTGTGTGCTTTCTGCCCCCACACTGTGGGCATGTATTTATATTTTTAAAGCTAAATTTAAATGAACCCTAGTTCAACCTTGGATGGGAAGAAGTATTGCAAAAGGGTCATAGGCTATCAGAGAGGGGTGTGGAAGTGGGAGAGGCATGTATTTACTTAGGGAATATTTACCAGACTCTACCATGTTAGGAATCTGTGCTGAGCACTGAGGATAGAGCGGAGGGTGGGATAGACAGTCACCCCTTCCCTGATGGTGGCTGCGGTCCAGCAGGGAGGAGGATGTGAAGTAGTACATGCGTGCTTGCTTGCCATTGTGCATGCATGTTGTATGTTGCGAACAAGCGCAAAGCACCCTGAGTTCACAGACAGGGGCTGTCACTAGTCTGGTTTGGTGAATAGCTGATGAAGTCAGTGCTCGGAGATGATAAATGTCCCTCCTGTCCCTTAGGACTTGCAGGTAATGGTCTCCCTTGTCCCTCCCTTGACTCCAGGCTGTCTAGTGAAGGTGATCATTCTGATTTCCCCATTAGGACATTGGGGTTTCTTAACTAAACCCTGAATGATGCCTTGGATTTATAGATTCTGGCCAACGTGTTGAAATAGATTGATCTGCCTGGGCACAGTGGCTTACACCTGTAATCCCAGCACTTTGGGAGGCCAAGGGGGTGGATCTCCTGAGGTCAGGAGTTCAAGACCAGCGTGACCAACATGTTGAACCCCATCTCTACTAAAAATACAAAAATTAGCTAGGTGTGGTGGTAGGTGCCTGTAGTCTCACCTACTCGGGAGGCTGAGGCAGGAGAACCACCTGAAGCTGGGAGGTGGAGGCTGCAGTGAGCCAAGATGGTGCCATTGCACTCCAGCCTGGGCAACAGAACAAGACTCTGTCTCAAAAAAAAAAAAAAAAAGACATAGACATAGGTGGATCTGGGCCCTAGCCACTCTGCGCTTTCACGAGTTTCCATCAGACCTGTTCCATATCCTGGCTGTGCATGCCAACGGCTATGTGGGAAGATTTCATTTCAGGTCTTTTGAGAACATGGTCAGATGGAGGAGGCAGGCTTTATTTCAGATTCGGACAATAGGGCTGAGGGCTTGATTTATAGACAGATTCTCAGAGGAAAATAAAGGAAAGGAGAATACTTTCCATTTTCCTAAAGTGTTCACATGTCTTCTGTGGAGCTGCGATTGCAGGCTTTTTCTTTTTTTTAAATGGAGCCTTGCTCTGTTGCCCAGGCTGGAGTGCAGTGGCACAATCTCAGCTCACTGAAACCTTCACCTCCCAGGTTCAAGTGATTCTCTTGTCTCAGCCTCCCAAGTAGCTGGGATTACAGGTGTCTGCCACCACACCCAGCTATTTTTTTTTTTTGTATTTTTGATAGAGGTGGGGTTTGCTGGGCCCATCTCACAGATGTGATCCATATTCTCATGATGGCTGTGAAATGAGAGATGTGACTAGAAGCAGCTCCGACCAAAAGTATAGCAAACAAAAATGAGGCCTGGAGTTTTCCCCATTTGTCCCTTGGGGCCCAAAGAGCTTGCCACCAGAGGGTGAAAAGCTTTGCCTTCAGAGAACCTCTGCAAGGTGGAGGGATGGCTCCTAGCTGTTTAAGGGATCCCAGCCGCCATATAACCTACAATTGCATGGCCCTTTACAGCGTATAAAGCACTTCAGAGCTTGAGTGAGGTGTCGGGAAACCTGTGTTCTGTGGACAGTTCTGTCAGTCACTCTGGGCTTAAGGGTCCTCTAAGGAAAACACGGAGATTGGACCAGAATACATTAAGGGCTGAATTGCGTCCCTGCCAAAAGTGGTACCTTGGAGTCCTACTCACCAGCACCTCAGGATGTGACCTTATTTGGAGAAAGGTCTTTCCATAGGTGATCAAGTTAAAATGAGGTCCTTAGGATGGCCCCTAATCCAATATGGCTGATGTCCTTATAAAAAGGGAAATTTGGAGACAGTCACATGCAGAGGGAAGGGATGAGAAGAGACAGTGAAGACAGCTGACTACCGGTCATGGACAGAGGCCTGGAGAGGTCCTTCCCACAGCCTCAGAAGGACCCAGCCCTGCCAACACCTTGATCTTGGACTCCCAGCTTCCAGAACCATGGGAAAATACATTTCTGTTATGGGCCGGTGCGACGGCTCATGCCCATAATCTCAGCACTTTGGGAAGCTGGGGCAGGAGGATCACTTGAGCCCAGGAGTTTGAGACCAGCCTGGGCAGCATAGGGAGACCTGTCTCTACAAAAAATAAAATAGCTGGTCATGGTGGCACTTACCTGTGGTCCCAGCTACTCGGAAGGCTGAAGTGGAAGATCACGTCAGCTCAGTAGATCAAGGCTGCCGTGAGCTATGATTGCACTACTGTACTCCAGCCTAGGTGACAGAGCAAGATCCTATCTCTGAAAATAAAAATTTGAAAACTATAGTGTAAGTCCCCTGTCTGAAGTACTTTGTTGCGTGTCCTGAAGCTTTTTGTTGTACTGCAGCCCCTCTGATCCTCCAGGGTTGATTTTGAGCCCCTTCTTAGAATAATGTTTAAATTTTAAAAATAAAATATTTGGATTATGAAGGAAAGAATTATTGAAATACTGATATCAGAATGCCAAATAGAAACATTTATGATGTAGAAATGTATGTGCTACTTTAATAATGCATCTAATAGTGGCAAGTCTGATAATAACCATAATTTCACAGTACAGATGAAGGGTAAATATTCTTTCAAGACTTCTGCAACAGGCTAGGTGTGGTGGCTCTCGCCTGTAATCCCAACACTTTGGGAGGTGATGGAGGAGGATCACTTGAGCCCAGGAGTTTGAGACTAGCCAGGGCAACATAGTGAGACTCCACACCAGCTGGGTGTGGTAGCATGTGGCTATAGTCCCAGCTACTTGGAGGCTGAGGTGGGAGGATCCCTCCAGCCCGGAAGGTCAAGGTTGCAGTGAGCTGTGATGATACCACTGCATTCCAGGTTCGGTGACAGAGCCAGGCTCTATCTCAAACAAAAATCTGCAACAACCATCATATGACATGAGCATATTATGATTTTTTAATGGTGACCGTCACAGAGGCTGCCCATGTGGTGTGCTGCCTACCTTCATAACGAAAGTGCTAAATATCAGTTACTGGTTAGTGGAAGCAAAGATTTTTTTCCCACCCAACTTTATATATTCATGAATTTGATCTGTTCCTGGACTGGTGGCGTCTAGGGGCCTTTTGGGGTCTGTGGTTAGGTGACTCTGGGTTGATTGTCCCATGAGGCCCGATGCCTCTAGCTCTTTGCTTAAGGCTCAGCGACCCTTCAGCGCTTAGAGGCCTTGTGCCACGGGCCCCGCCTCTCTGTTGTCATGGCGACAAGCCTGTGTGGCCTCTGGAAGCTGCTCCCTTCTCGGTCCTCTGCCCAGAGCCTTGCCGCGGCTCCCGGAGATTTCTCTGCATAGCTTGTCTGTGACTCAGTGAAGGAGGTGTGTGGAGAAGGTGCCCGTTCCTTCCGCGGAGCCGCCCCCGGGGCCTGCGCCTGACTCAGGCAGGAAGTAGCTGACGCTCGTGCCGGGAACCCTGTTCTCAGCCTTGTGATGGAGTCAGGCCTCTGCTGGTGACTCACTGCAGTCACCCAGGCGCTGCTCTTGCTGGGAATTTTCTCATGAGATCATCTGGCCAGTGCAAAGAACCAAGTAATTGTTCCCCACCAAGTTCTTAGTGTGCAAAAGGGAAACCTTGGTTTGGATTTTGTGGTCGTTTTTTGTTTGATTTTGTTTTTTGGTTATTTTTGAGACGGAGTCTCGCTCTGTTGCCCAGGCTGGAGTGCAATGGCACGGTCTCAGCTCACTGCAACCTTCGCCTCCCGGGTTCAAGCGATTCTCCTGCCTCAGCCTCCCAAGTAGCTGGGATGACAGGCACGCACCACCACGCCTGGCTAATTTTGTATTTTTAGTAGAGACGGGGTTTCTCCATGTTGGCCAGGCTGGTCTCAAACTCCTGACCTTGGTCTCCCCAAGTGCTGGGATTACAGGCGTGAGCCACTGTGCCTGTCCTGTATTTTTGTTTTTCTTACATCCCCAAGAATGAAACATTTTATTTATGGCTTAAGGGATGTATGGCTCTTCAAACACATGCAGAGGCTACACTTTCTCCACCTGGAGAGTGGTGCTCCCACCACAGCCCACCGATTCGAAGAGAGGCTTTCTTCATGCTGGAGAATCGTTCATTGAAATATACTTGATATTTCATGCTTGAAATCAAGACGCCTCCCAATTCATGGCACCTTGTATTTGACAAAACAGGCTACATAAAGACAGAGTCTGTTAGAGAATGAGAGGATTTTGGTAGACACAGGATCAAAACTTCTACTGACTCAAGAGAAGGCTTTGGTTGCTTGGAGTGGATTATCAGCCAAATGCTACCTTTATTTTGTGGGATTTTGGCCCTTGAATCAGGTTCATGGGTGGCATGTTATAAAAATAGGATAACAAATGGGATAATTCTTTAAAAAGAAGCATGGCATAGATTGGGAGGGGTTGTTATTTATTCATATGCATGTTCATAAAAATATTTTAGATCATAGTTTAGAAAATGTATGAAAGTATAAAATGTGTGCTTTTGGATCTATTTAATAAAAGAGTCATGCTTCAGAAAAAAAAAAAAAGATCCCAAGAAAAAAATCAAAAAATGCCAAAAAGAGAAATCTCTGTATGGGAAACTATCATTTGGCTGCAGACAGGATAGTTACAGGTTAATTGCTGGCTTTATCTAACTACCAGCTACAATAACTTCAATTTGGGGTCTGCCAAGTACCAATGAAATCTTCGCTTTCTCTGGGCAACAGCTGAGATGTTGCAGCTGCAAGTGAGGTTAAATATCCTCCAATAAAGGAAAAAACTTGCAGAGTCATTCAATTCTTTAAAAAATTTTGACATAATTATAGACTCAAGGATGTTGCAAACAAAAACTATGCAGTAAGGTCCTTGTACCCATTTCCTCAGTTTCCCCCAGTGTAATATCTTACATAGCTGCAATACTATATCACTACCATGATATTGAGACTAGGTCACAGAACCTACCTAGATTTTCCGTTTCATATGTATGTATGTGTGTGTGTGTGAGTGTGTATAGTTCTATGCAGATTTATCACATGTGTGGATTCTTATAACCATTGCCAAAATCAAGATACAGGACTGCTCCATCACCAGGAGGCTCCCTCATGCTACCCCTTTAGACCCTCAAGTCCTCTTTCCTCCTTTCCCCTCCCTTACCTGCTGGCAACCACTCACCTGTTCTCCATCGCTGTAATTTTGTCATTTCAGAATGTTGCATAAATGGAATTATATCGTATGTGATACGGTTTGGATCTGTGTCCCCGCCGAAATCTCGTGTTGAAATGTAATCCCCAGCGCTGCAGGTGGGGCCTGGTAGAAGGTGATTGGATCATGGGGATGGTTTCTTTCTTCTCTCTTTCTTTCTTTTTTTTTTTTTTTGAGACAAAGTCTCACTCTTTCACTCAGGCTGAAGTGCAGTGGCGCCAACTGGACTCACTGCAACCTCTGCCTCCTGGGTTCCAGTGATTCTCCTGCCTCAGCCTCCTGAGTAGCTGGGATTACAGGCACCTGCCACCACACCAAGCAAATTTTTGTATTTTTAGTAGAGACAGGTTTTTACTTTGTTGGCCAGGCTGGTCTTCAACTCCTGACCTCAAATGATCCACCTGCCTCCATCTCCCAAAGTGCTGGGATTACAGATGTGAGCCACCACACCTGGCCATGGGGGTGGTTTCTAATGGCTTACATCATTTCCCTTGTGCTATTCTCACAATAGAGTTCTCACAAGATCTGTCTGTTTAAAAGTGTGTGGCACATCCCTGCCTCCTCACCTCCCTCCTGCTCTGGGCATGTAAGATATGCCTGCTTCCCCTTTGCCTTCTGCCATGATTGTAAGTTTCCTGAGGTCTTCCCAGAAGCTGAGCAGGTATCAGCATCATACTTTCTGTACAGCCTGAAGAACTGTAAACAATGAAACCTCTTTTCTTTGTGAATTACCCAGGCTCTGGTATTTCTTTATAGCAGTGTGAGAATGGACTAATATAGTATGTAACCTGCTAGTGGACTTCTTCATTCAGAAGGATTCCTTTGAGACCCATCCAAGTCATTTCTGTACTAATCGTTTGTTCTTTTTTATTGGTGAGTGGTATTCTGTGGTTTGGGTCAGCCACTGTTGATTTTTAACCACTTATCCTCTGAAGATCATTTGAGTTGTTTCCAGTTTGAGGTTAGTTTGAATAAAATAGCCATCTGCATAGGCATTTTAAAGATAAAGTGGATACTGACTGCTAGAGCCCAGGTTTGCAGAGGGCAGAATTTTATATACATTTTTATCGTCTAGGACTTAGCTGAGTGCTTGCACGCAGGTGCTCAATAAATGTTTGTTTAAGGAATGAATAGACACATAGGAACCGTTTAAGGAGACAGTGTGGTGGATGATTAAAACCATAGGTTTTAGACTTAGACAGACTTGAATGCTAGGCCTGACTTGATTATCTTCTCCCTAGGAGGTCCAATGCAGGCCTCTGCTCCTCATCTGTAAAATGAGATAGCAGTAGGACTGCTGTTGTGGGACTGCAGTAAGAATTAACTGAGGAAATGCATAAAACCTTAGTGTAGTGTCTGCCACACAGCAAGTGCTCACTAAACTTCAATTGTTATGATGACTGTTTATAATAGAGCATTGGTGTGCATAAGATCATAATAATGCAAGAGCTACTAACTTGTTATGCCTTTTATTCAGAATGCTTTTATCTCTCCAGTGAGGATCTGTTTATATCGTCTATATTCATGCATGGTTATATTTTTAAGTCATATAAGTGTGAATTTTAAAAATGTCTCAATGGACTTCTTTCTGAAATAACAACCCTTTCTTAGTGTTATTATTCTTAGGAACATTAGTGGTCAACTATCTAACATGCATATGCACATTTTTAGAAATTTGGAAGGACTGAAATTTCTTTTCTGTGCAGCCAGTCAGGGGTTTCTATCAACCTTGGAAAAGGGCATCTGCTCGTGTAAAAGTGGGCTGAGCAGATTTTATTTTTTGTGTTCATCATATTATAAATTCATCTGGAGGAACAGCAAGGGTCTTGGTTCTTTAGTTGATGTATGAGCACTTAGAAGGGAGAGAGGCCCTTTTCCTGCTTCCTGCTGAGTCCGCTGCCTGTGTGCCTGGGGTCACGTTTGTGGGAGCGTCTCATCTCTCCAGTGACCTCCTGGAATGTCAGCAGAACCCTGAGTCATTCAGAACCTCCCGCCAGACAGCATGAGGCAGCAATCAGAAACTAACCATTAACTAGCTCCGGGGGCAGCAGGAGGTGAACAAAATTTCCAGCCATTTGACAAAGACCAGTGCTATTTACCATTACATAAATGAGGCTGAACTCATTGACCTTGACTTCTCAAGGCGCTCCTATGTGGAAGGTGCTGGGCTATTCTCTGCTGGGTTCTTGGGATTAATGAGACATTGGCCTGACCCTGGCCAGTTGCTGTGTGTGTAGGAAAGGCTGTGAAGAAAGGCCTCTCGGAGGACTCTGGGCTTTGCAGGTGGGCGGAACATCAATAGGCAGATAGGACTAGACAGCTTTGGGAGACAGGGTTCCAGGGCTTTCCATGCTGTCTGTGTTACACAGCAGCCCCCTCTGGCTTGTTACCTTTGTGCTGTGGCATCTTTGCTCAGCTGACCCCTCTACCTAAAACTTCTTTTTTGGAGACATTCTTTTCATCAGTCAAGACCCAATGCTGGCGTCACTTCCTCCAGGATAACTGCCTTACCTTCTCCAGGCAGGATAAATTGGATTTTTCCCTCTGTGGTGACCTAGCCCTTTATCAAGCTGTATATAGTACTTGCCACCTTATTATATTTTGCTATCTAGACCATCTGTCTTCCTCCTTTAGGTGGATAGCACCTTGATGGCACGATTGGGCATGGCTCATGTCATGTCCCTAGAAAACCTGTGTGGCCCCAGCCTGTGGAAGGCGTCAGCAAGTGTTTGTGAATCTGGTTGGCCTGATGGTGGGAGGAGCTGGGACGGGGCAGTGGTTGTCAGTGCTCACCAATATCCTGTGTTCCTCATCCTTCTGGACACACCCTTAGATTGTGTTATTGTCTTTTGTCACCGCCTTTGTGTTAGATGTGAGCATAGTATCAATCCTGGCCATGGAATGTGTCACTTTTAGCCCAGTCTAGAAAAACCTCCTCTGCAGGAGCCCCACTCTCTTCTCCATCTGCTTGCTGATTAGAGAGGGGCATGAGGCTCTCTAGGAGGACAGAGCCACAGATAGCAGAATCAACGTCCCTGGTTAGAAAACAAGGCTGTTCCCTGATTGGAAACACTTGATTGGGCTTTACAAGAGTAAGGCTTTATTTTAAAACAAATTTTATTTCCATAGTTTTTTGGGGGAACAGGTGGTGTTTGGTTATATGCGTAGGTTCTTTAGTGGTGATTTGTGAGATTTTGGTGCACCCATCACTCGAGCAGTATACACTGAACCCAATTTGTAGTCTTTAATCCCTCACCCCCTTTCCATCCCTTCCCCCGGAGTTCCCAAAGTCCATGTGTCATTCTTATGCCTTTGCATCCTCATAGCTTAGCTCTCACTTACGGGTGAGAACATATGATGTTTGGTTTTCCATTCCTGAGTTACTCAGAATAATACTCTCCAATCCCATCCAAGTTGCTGTGAATGCTATTAATTCCTTCCTTTTTATGGCTGAGTAGTATTCAAATATATCTATATCTCAGTTTCTTTATCCACTCATTGATGGGCCTTTGGGTTGGTTCCACGTTTGCAGTTGTGAATTGGTGAGGCAGAAGCATTTAATGGGAGAAGTTCCTGAAAGTTTGGGATTGCTTTGTTACAGCAGCCAGCCTTAGTTTAACTTTGCTTACTAACACAGAGATGTAGACTGCATCCTAGGGCACACAGAAACAGCTCCATCTAGCTGTAAGTGAAGCTCAGACTGTGTAGTTTTGATTCTGGACAACCACATGCTCAGCTAAAAACTTGGCATACGATAGAAGAAGAGAATAACAGATATTGGGGCTCCCATAACAGCATCTTCCACAGAGGCTCAGACAGCTCGTTGAGGTTTTAAGAAAGTTCTCCTAACTGATACATTCCACTGTTTCCCATCCCCCTCCCCCTGATTAAACCAAGCAGGGCTCATCTCACTGAAAAGCTGTTCAATCAGGATTTTCTTTCTTTTCTATAACTTTTATTTTTTTTGAGATGAGTCTTGCTCTGTCTCCCAGACTGGAGTGCAATGGCACAGTCTCAGCTCACTGCAACTTCTACCTCCTGGGTTCAAGTGATTCTCCTGCTTCAGCCTCCCAAGTAGCTGGGATTACAGGTGCCCGCCACCACGCCTGGCTAATTTTTATATTTTTAGTAGAGCCTGGCCACCATGTTGGCCAGGCTGGTCTTGAACTCCTGACTTTGTGATCTGCCCGCCTTGACCTCCCAAAGTGCTGGGATTACAGTCATGAGCCACCACGCCCGGCCTCTATTCTTTTTTTAAAAAAAGTTATACTGAGGCAAACTTTGACATATTAGTTTCCCTAATCTCCCTCTAACTCCATTACTTGGCACTGCACTCCAGGCTCCTCCTAGGGAACTAGACCCACGAGGCTGAAGGATGCTTCACTTTAGTAAGAAGGCAGGTACAGCAAAGATCAACTGAATTTCTTAAGTAGATTTTAAAACAAATTCATGAACTTGAAATCTAAGGAAATTAAAAAGGAAAGTTTTTTTTGAGCCCAAAGAATAAATCCTGAAGGATTCAGAGCATGAATTTTTTTTTTTTTTTTTTTTTTTTTTAGATGGAGTCTCCCTCTGTTGCACAGGCTAGAGTGCAGTGGCACGATCTCAGCTCACTGCAACCTCCACCTCCCAGGTTCAAGCAATTCTTCTGCCTCAGCCTCCGAGTAGCTGGGATTATAGGCACACATCACCACACCTGGCTAATTTTTGTATTTTTAGTAGAGACAGGGTTTCACCATGTTGGCCAGGATGGCTTGATCTCCTGGCCTTGTGATCCACCTGCCTCAGCCTCCCAAAGTGCTGGGATTACAGATGTGAGCCATCACGCCTGGCCTTTTTTTTTCTTCTTTTTTTTTTTTTAAGAGATGAGGTCTCACTATGTTGCTCAGGCTAGAATGCAGTGACTATTCACAGGCACCATGATAGCACAGTACAGGTTTGCATTCTTGGGCTCAAGTGATCCTCCTGCCTCAGCCTCCTGAATAGCTGGGACTACAGGCACACACCACCACGCCCAGCTGAATTTTATCATGGAAATGATCACAGTGCACATGATTGTGTAATGATGTAAAATCTGTTTCCCTGCTAGAGAGAAAGCATGGACTAGCTGAGGGCATGGAAAACAATTTGTGGTGACCGGATTCAGGCTCAGATCCCCGGCTTCTCCTCTTTAGGTCAGATTCTCAAGAGATAAAATCATAAGAACCCCTCCGCTGGCTCTCAAATTCTCCATGCATAAGATACCCTTGGGGGTCTCAGTGTCTGTTTCCAGGTTCTCCCTGCATGGTCTGACTCAGTGTGTCTGTTGGGAACACGGCACCTTAAAATTACTATTCTGATTGTGCTAGCACCATGGCCTTAGTAAATTAAAGGGATTCTGGAGCAGTTGTGGCCATAGCAGCAAATGTAATGAGGCTGGGCTTAGCCCCTCTATCCAGTGGGCTGGGCTACCCTTCAGGAAAGACTAGCATAGACCTAAGGCTGCGCTAGGCCAGCTGTCTCTCATTCTCTGAGGACAAGAAAAAAAGCTCCTTGAAATCATATCATCACTAAGAAGATGCAGTAAGAGGGGGAGTGAGCTTTAAAGTAACCAAGTATTTACTCAAAAGAGGACAAGACAATTCAGAGGTGAGGGAGTTTACCCTTATTTGGCAAAATCATGCCATATTCTGCCATCAACAAATGCAGGAGCTGTGTTCAGTTCGGCGATAAAACAGTACAGAAAGGTCCTTAGTCTTTGCATGTCTGAATGTTTGGTTATGAAATTTAGACCTTCCATGTGTGGGGTTTAATCTGGAACTTCTATGGAGTGATTTATTTTTCTTATTCACCCCATATTGTCTTGCTGTGCTAGTTTTTCTATTTATTTATTTGAGATGGAGTTTGGCTCTTCTTGCCCAGGCTGGAATGCAGTGGCGCAATCTTGGCTCACTGCAACCTCTGCCTCCCGGGTTCAAGTGATTCTTCTGCCTAAAATCCTGAGTAGCTGGGATTACAGGTACACACTACCACACCTGAATAATTTTTTGTATTTTTAGTAGAAACAGGATTTCACCATGTTGGCTGGGCTGGTTTCAAACTCCAGATATCAGGTGATCCACTCTCCTTAGCCTCCCAAAGTGCTGGGATTACAGGCGTGAGCCACTGCGCCCAGCCAAGTTGTTCTGTTTAATCAGGAAAATTCTGTGTCTATTGCCTTGGGACGTGTGTGTATGGGGGATAGAACATGACTCAAAACAGAAATAGGTTTCCTTAGCTTTATTATTCCCAAAGCCTATGTCCTTACGGGAATGATGAGGAGGCCTAGCAATCTTGAGACAACAGGCTGCCCCACCCCCATCCCTGCTGTGGCTACTGAGTCCAGAAGCTGAAGAACTTGGAGTCCAGTGTTTGAGGGCAGGAAGCAGCCAGCATGGGAGAAAGATGGAGGCCCGAAGACTCAGCCTACTGATTACAGTATAAGCCCTGGGTCAGATGAAAGAGCAGAGGTTGGTGGACAAGTGAGAAATAAAGCAAGGCAGAGGCACTGGAGAGCGGAGCTGTAGCCATATCAGACCAACCTGGTTCAGTTTTTATGCAACAAAATTGTGAGTTGTTTTTCAGTTACCTTGGACCCCCAGGTTGAAGTTCAGGTAACCTGAGCATGCCCAGGTGAACCAAGTGTACAACCATGGGTGGAACCTAAGTGCTCAGACCAAGCAGTGGGGACTGATTTAAGGAGCTAACACTGCAGGCAGGATCCACAATCCAATCAGATTGGACCCTGCTGACACCCCATGGCAATATCCAGTCAGATCATGCCTCCCAGCATCATCTCTTTGCAAGATCCAATGAGATCACGCCTCATTACCTTATGCTTATAAAACCCATTGCAACCCCCAGCTCATGGAGACAGAGCTGAGAGCTTCCTCTTTTCTCCTTGTCAGTTGACTCACAATACATCTTTCTAACTAAAAATCCAGTGCTTCAGCATTACATTTGTTAAGGTGTATTTTATGACCCAGAATGTGATCTGTCTTGATGAATGTTCCATGTGAGCTTGAGAAGAATGTGTATTTTGCTGTTGTTGAAAGAATTATTAATAAATGTCAATTAGATTCTGTTGACTGATGGTGCTGTTCAGTTCTATTTTGTTCTTACTGATTTTCTGCCTGCTAGACCTATTTTTTATACAAGGGTGTTGAAGTCTTCAACTATAATTGTGAATTCATCTATTTTCCTGGCAGTCCTATCGTTTGTTGCCTCACATATTTTGATTCTCTGTTATTAGGCACATATATGTTAAAAACAGCTATGTCTTCTTAGAGAATTGACCCCTTTATCACTTGTGATGTCCCTCTTTATTCCTGGTAATTTTCTTTGCTTTGAAGTCTGCTTTGTCTGTAATGAATATAGCTACTCCAGCTTCCTTTGGATTAGTGTTAGCATAGACTATTGATTAGTAACTTTCTTCATCCTTTTACTTCAGAATTTTTTATTATGGCATAATATACACAATGAAATTTACCATTTTAACTATTTAATGTGTACAGTTTAGTGGCATTAGGAATATTCAGAGTGTTTGGCAACTATCAGCACTGTCCATTCCCAGAACTTGGAAACAAGAACTCTGAACTCATTTAACTACAACTCCCAAATATCTCTCTCCTCCATCTCCAGCCCCTGGTAGCCTCTATTTCACATTCTTTCTCTATAAATTTCTTATTCTAGCTACCTCATGTAAGTAGAATCACACAGTGTTTGTCCTTGTGTCTTTGGTTTATTTCACTTATCACAATGTTTTCAAGGTTTATCCATGTTATAGCATAAATCAGGATTTTATTCCATTCTAAGGTTGAATAATATTCCACTGCATGTATACCACATGTTGTTTATTCATTCATCTATCGATGGACTTTTGGGTTGTTTCTACCTTTTGTCTATTGCCAATAATGCTGCTGTGAACACTGGTATACAAGTATCTGCTTAACCTCCTGCTTTCAGTTCTTTGGGGTATGAATCTAGAAGTGGAAGGATGGATCATATGGTAATTTTATGTCTAAGTTTTTGAGGAATTGCCAAACTATTTCACAGCAGCAGCACCATTTTTATTTCTATCAGCAATGCACAAGTGTTTCAATCTCTTTTTCTTTTCTTTTTTTTTTTTTTTTTTTTTAGATGGAGTTTTGCTCTTGTTGCCCAGGCTGGAGTGCAATGGTATGACACTGGCTCACTGCAACCTCTGCCTCCCAGATTCAAGTGATTCTCCTGCCTCAGCCTCTTGAATAGCTGGGATTAGAGGCATACACCACCACATTTGGCTAATTTTGTATTTTTAGTAGAGATGGGGTTTTACCACGTTGGTCAGACCGGTTTCAAACTCCTGACCTCAAGTGATCCACCTGCCTCAGCCTCCCAAAGTGTTGGGATTACAGGCATGAGACATTGTGCCTGGCTCAGTCTCTTAAAAAACTTGTGGTAATAACACCTTATGTGAGGTCTACCCTCTTATCCAATTTTTGGGTGTACAATGCATTATTGTTGACTCTATGTACAATGTTCTACAGCAGATCTCTAGAGCGTGTTCAAAGATGAACTAAGTCTTGACTAAGACTTCATGCCTGTTAGATTAATGAGTCCCTATTTCCCCTTCCTCCCAACTCCTGGCAACCACTATTCTACTGTTTGATTCTATGAATTTAACTATTTTGGATACCTTGTGTAAGTGGAATCGTGTAGTATTTGTCTTTCTGTGACTGGTTTATTTCACTTAGCATAATGTTCTCAACTTTTATCCATGTTGCCATACAAAATTTTCTTCTTTTTTAAGACTGAATAGTATTTCATTGTGTGTATGTACTACATTTTAAAATCTGTTCATCTGTTGACCATCCTCTTACTTTTAATCTATTTATGTCTTTATGCTTAATTTGGGTCTCTTGTAGGCAACAGATAGTTGGGTCTTGTTTTTTAATCCACTCTGACAATCTTTTATTTTATTTTATTATTTATTTATTTTGAGATGGTGTCTCACTTTGTCACCTAAACTGGGGTGGAGTGACATGATCTCAGCTATTTGCAACCTCTGCCTCCCAGGTTTAAATGATTCTCATGCCTCAGCCTCCCAGATAGTTGGGATTATAGGTGGAGGCCACTGTGCCCAGTTAACTTTTGTATTTTTAGTAGAGATGGGGGTCTTACCATGTTCACCAGGCTGGTCTCAAACTTCTGGCCTCATGTGATCCATCCACCTCGGCCTCCCAAAGTGGTGGGATTATATACATGAGCCACTGTGCCCAGCCAGTCTTTGCTTTTAATTGGTGTATTTAGACCATTCACATTTAAAGAGATTATTTTTATAATTGGTTGAATATCTACTGTATTCATAACTATTTTCTATTTATTGTCTCATTGTCCCTGCTCTTGTTTTTTTCCACTCTTATTCTGCATTATCTGGTTTTAACTGAGCATCTTATATGATTTCATTATCTTCCCTCTCTTAGATTACCAATTATACTTCTTCTTCTACCTTTTTAAGCGGTTGCCCTAGAATTTTCAATATATGTTTAAACTAATCCAGTTTTACTTGCAAATAACATTGAACCACTTCACAGGTAGTGCAAGTATAGTTGTGTGCTGTATAATGATGTTTCAGTCAATGATAGACTGCATATACAATGGTGCTTCCGTAAGAGATTATAATACTATTTTTTTGTTTGTTTTTGCTTTTTTGTTTTTTTTGAGATGGAGTCTCATTCTGTCACCCAGGCCAGACTGCAGTGGCGCAATCTCAGCCCACTACAACCTCTACCTCCTGGGTTCAAGCAATTCTCCTGCCTCAGCCTCCTGAGTAGCTGGGATTACAAGTGCCTGCCACCACCATGCCAGTCTAACTTTTGTACTTTTAGTAGAGACAGGATTTCACCATGTTGACCAGGCTGGTCTTGAACTCCAGACCTCAAGTGTCCGCCCTCCTGGGCCTTTCAAAGTGCTGGGATTACAGGCGTGAACCACCAAGCCTGGCTGAGATTATAATATTGTACCTTTCTGATGTTGGCTGACTATTTAGATAAACAAATACTTACCATAGTGTAACAATTGCCTACAGTATTCAGTACAGAAACATGCTGTACATGATTTTATCCTAGAAACAATAGGCTGTACCATATAGCCTAGGTGTGCAGTAGGCTATACTATCTAGGTTTGTATAAGTAGACTCTGATGTTTGCAGAAGGACAAAATTATGTAACAACACCTATCTCAGAATATATCTCTGCCATTAAGTGACACCTGACTGTACTAATATAGCAGAGTGCTCCCAATTCCTCTCTCTTATCCCTTATATGATTGCTGTCATTCATTTCACTTATCTATAAGCTATAATTACCAAATACATTATTACTATTATTATTTTGGACAAATTGCTATCTGTTAGACCAATTAAGAATAAGAAAAATATTTTATTTACTTTCATTCATTCATCCTCCATCCTTTTCTTTATGTAGTTTGAGTTTCTGACCCATATTGTTTTCCTTCTCTCTGAAAAAATTCTTTTAATATTTTTTGCAAGGCAGTTCTGCTAGAGTCAGATTTCCTCAATATTTTTCGGGGAGAGTCTTTATTTCTCCTTCACTTCTGAAAGCTAATTTCACTAGGTACATTATTCTAGATTGATTTTTTTCTTCCAACACTTAAAGTATTTCACTCCACTTTCTTCTTGCTTACATGCATTTCAAAAAGAAGTCCAATATACTTTTCAATCCCAGTTCCTCTGTAGGTAAGGTGTTTTTCTTCTTTCATCTGGCTTCTTTCAAGATTTTATTTTTGTCTTTGATTTTTTTTTTTTTTTTTTTGAGACCGAGTCTTGCTCTGTTGCCCAGGCTGGCTCAATCTTGGCTCACTACAACCTCCACCTCCTGGGTTCAAGTGATTCTTCTGCCTCAGCCTCCTGAGTAGCTGGGATTATAGGCACCCACCACCACACCCAGCTAACTTTTTTTGTATTTTTAGTAGAGACGGGGTTTTGCCATGTTGGCTAGGCTGGTTTCAAACTCCTGACCTCAGGTGATCTGCCTGCCTCAGCTTCCCAAAGTGCTGGGATTACAGGCATGAGCCACCATGCCTGGCCTGTCTTTGATTTTCTAGATGTACATTTCTTTGATATTTATCCTGCTTGGTGTATTTATCCTGCTTGGTGTATTTATCCTCCTCTGAGCTTCCTGGTTTTGTGGTTTGGTATCTGTCATTAATTTTGGAAAATTTTCATACATTATTACTTCAAATTTTTTTTTATCTCTTTCTCTTTTTTCTGTCTGGTATTCCCATTACATGTTTGTTGCAAACATGAGTTTTATTTTTTAACTTTATATGTACATATTTAATTAAAATAGAATAGGCATAAATAAAAAAGAAAAAAATCAGGATAAAGTGTCATTGTCATTTTGTTTGCAAGGAGGAATCAGGAAATGGAACGAATTACCAGAAAAATATTCTAAGACTGTCTGAAGTGGCTAGGTTACATAATCTTAAGAGTCAAATGCCAAAGTTAAGTATTATACCACTTAATCCACAAATGAAAAAAAAAGAGGAGTCAAAAGTTTATCCTGTTTAGGCTGGGCGTGGTGGCTCACGCTTATAATCCCAGCACTTTGGGAGGCCAAGGTGGGCGGATCACTTGAGGTCAGGAATTCAAGACCAGCCTGGCCAACATAGTGAAACCCCATCTCCACAAAAAATAAAAAAACTATCCAGGCATGGTGGTGCACGCCTATAATCCCAGCTACTAGAGAGATTGAGGCAGGAGAATTGCTTGAGCCCAGGAGGCAGAGGTTGCCGTGAGCAGAGGTTGTATTGAGCAAGGATTGTGCCACTGCACTCCAACCTGGGCAGCAGAGTAAGTGAGACTACGTCTCACACACTAAAACGTTTGTCCTGCTTAGTAAAATAATTTTTACATGAAATCTATAGTGCTACTGGCAACTTTTAGAAGAAAGAAGTTTCCATTATGTATTGACTAGATAATCTCAAATACAACTAAGCAGCTATGCTATGCTATAGCTCATTAAATACCATGAAACTGTTCTGGGCTAGTGTACATTTCAGGTTAATAGAGAACTACATTTTGGGTTTTAGAAAGACAGTAATAATTATATTTCAGCTTTTAGTCTAGATGCTTAACATAGTTAAGCACATTAAGTGAAGGTAGTTAAGATTTAAGAACAATCATCACAATCTCTTGCGACCTACATACACTGTTTAATATTTACATGGAATGAAGCCAGTGGTTTTGTTTTTGGTTTTTTGTTTTTTTTCTTGAGATGGAGTCTCACTCTATTACTTAGGCCGGCGTGCAGAGACTTGATCTTGGCTCACTGCAACCTCCACCTCCTGGGTTCAAGTGATTCTGCTGTCTCAGCTTCCTGAGTAGCTGGGATTACAGGCGTGTGCCACCATGCCCGGCTAATTTTTGTATTTTCAGTAGAGACAAGGTTTCGCCATGTTGGCCAGACTGACCTCTAACTCCTGACCTCAAATGATCCTCCCACCTTGACCTCCCAAAGTGCTGGGATTACAAGTGTGAGCCAGGGCGCCCAGCTGAAGCCGGTGTTCTTAATTGGCATTTTATACACACATACACAGAATTAAAAAAAAAAACAATCAAGCGCAATCATTCTAAGTGTACTACGGTAGCATGTGTTAAAAATGCAAATGTGCCATAGAACTAAAGTAACATGAACAGCACTACTCATTACCTAGGAGAAAAGTGAATGCTAAGCCTGTATCAGTCATCCTAACCACAATGGCTTATAAAAGCATTGTGTTTCCAGGAGAGAAACTATTCTAGGAAAGTCAGTAAATCCCTTGAAAGTTTCACCTCTGTAAAACCAGGATAAGGCTACAGCTCTCTTGAAATCTGAACAAGGTATCAGATGAAACAGTAAGATTCCCAGCCATCATGTGAGATAGAAAGGTCCTCAGGCAGCATAGACTCACCGATCCTGGGAAAGCTTCATGTGCAGAATACAGAAGTTGCCAAAGAAAGAAACTGGAGACGTTCAGCTACATTTCTGTCGTGGGGTGCATTTTAAACCTCAGGAATGGTGTGATCGATTAGGCTTTTCATCATGCTTGGTGTCATCCACTGAATGATGTGTTTAAAAATGAAAGCAGACATGATTGTAATGGTAAGTACAGTCCCAGATGTTGACAGTATGTCTGCCGTTTGAGAGTCCTTCAATCCAATGACATTCTGTCTGTTGATTTCACAGTTGTTATGTTCTGTGAGAAGACCATTTCTGGGTACAGAACTTTCTTTCTCTTTTTTTTTTTTTTCCAAGATGGAGTTTTGCTCTTGTTGTCCAGGCTGGAGTGCAATGGTGCGATAGTGGCTCACCACAACCTCTGCCTCCCAGGTTCAAGCAGTTCTGCGTCAGCCTCCTGAGCAGCTGGGATTACAGGCATGTGCCACCATGCCCAGCTAATTGTTTTTTGTTTTTGTTTTTGTATTTTTTTTTAAGTAGAGAAGGGGTTTCTCGATGTTGGTCAGACTGATCTCGAACTCCCAACCTCAGGTGATTTGCCTGCCTCGGCCTCCCAAAGTGTTGGGATTACAGGTGTGAGCCATGGCACTTGGCGTAGAATGGTCTTTCACTATGGATGTTGTTTTTTTCTTTCTTTTTGTTTTGGAGATGGAGTCTCACTCTCTTGCCCAGGCTGGAATGCATTGGTGCAATCTCGGCTCACCACATCCTCTGCCTCCTGGCTTCAAACAATTCTCCTGCTGAGGCTCAGCTTCCTGAGTAGCTGGGATTACAGGTGTGCACTACCATGCCTGGCTAATTTTTAGTGGAGATAGGGTTTTGCCATGTTGGCCAGGTTGGTCTCAAACTCCTGACATCAGATGATCTGCCTGCCTTGGCCTCCCAAAGTGTTGAGATTATAGGCATGAGCCACCACATCTGGCCTATTTTTCCATTTTAAAAGATAAAACCGACATGTCCAGTGCTATCCTTATGAATAGTAATTGTCCATTCAAAGGGCCTGGAGCTTTATCAGAGCTCCAGCCTGCACAATTTTCACCATTGATCTGGAGTACTTGGTCCCCAAATCTCAGACCAACCAATGAGGCTGGAGAATTAGGCTCGACTAACTGAACACATATACCATTATCTATTGATTTAAGCCTGAGTCCAATTTTTCCATCTTGATCCTTACACAAAATGGCTTCATGAATCCCTTGCTTAATTTTTGCTCTACAAATTCCAACATCACTATCAGTTACAGGAGCCATTATTGTATCGTTCATACTGGAAGGTCTTGCTACCAACTGCCCCTGAATTTGTGCTCCAGAAACCATAGCCATATTTGCACATATTTCTTCTTCATTTAAACTCAGGCCCATGTATTGAGAGAGCTCTGGATATAGTTTGGGATAGAAGTTTCCATTTTAAGAGATGTGAACAAAAGCTTCTGACAAAATTGCTGAGTTGGCAAGGTTTACAGAAAAAGCAGTGTATTCATTTGTTTTCACACTGTTAATAAAAGGATTCCTGAGACTGGGTAATTTATAAAGGAAAGAGGTTTAACTGACTCCCAGTTCAACGTGGCAGGTGAGCCCTCACAATCATGGCGGAAGGCAAAGGAGGAGCAAAACCGTGTCTTACATGGCGGCAGGCAGGAGAGTGTGTGCAGGGGAACTACCCTTTATAAAGCCATCAGATCTCATGAGCCTTATTCACTATCACAAGAACAGCACGGGAAAGACCTGCCTGCATGATTCAGTTACCTCCCACTGGGTACCTCCCATGATACAAGGGAATGATGGGAGCTACAATTTGAGATTTGGGTGAGGACACAGCCAAACCATATCAAGCAGTTTGAACCTGAAGTATTTTGTCTACCTTCAAGTCTTCAAGAGACAGAGAGAGAGACATTTTTGCGGGATTCGTCTAGACCACAAGGACCTGTTTGCCACTGCCACCTCCGGTCACTCTGCATAAGTAAGTTTTAGATGTCAAGCCTCTCCTTTTGATTCTTTCTTAGAGTTTCCATCTCTGCCTCCATTCCCCCTCGGCTCTTGCATGTTGTCCAACTTTTCCATTAGAGCCTTTAGGATATTAATTAGTTATTTTTCATTTCTGGTCTGATAATCCCCAAATCTCTGCCATACCTGGGTTTGCGTATGATGCTTGCTTTGTTTCTTCAGAATGTGTGTGTGTGTGTGTGTGTGTGTGTGTGTCTTTTTATTATACTGTGTAATTTTCTGTTGAAAGTCAGATATAATGTATCGGGTAAAAGGAACTCATGTAGATAGGTTTCTAGTATGTTTTGTTGAACACCTTGAGTCACGGATGTTCCTGAAGACCTGTCTCTCTTCTGCTGATGACAGTCTGTTCATCTGTCAAGAATGTGAATGAACAAACATATACATTTCACTTCCAGATTGAAGAGGTTCTTAATACTTGGGCTGGCACCAAAAGTCACTGGGTTCTATTTAGTTATGGAACTTACCGGAACAGAAAGAAGGGGAGAAGGAGACTTCTTGGCTAGCAGTCTGTTTATCTTATAAATCAGTCTGATCTCTTGAGCAAAAGTTGAAGAGAAAAGGTGGAGGTGATACTGTGACCTGGCCTCGGAAGTCTAGGCTTAAGCCAAGCCAAACGCATTTCTCCTCTGTCTCAACTCTTTGAGCTCAGTTCTACTTCTCCTGTAGGTTATCCTAGATTACCCTGGGCAATGCCTGTGGAAACTGGCTCCAGAAAGGGAAGGTAGAGAATGGCAGAGTGCAGAGTGCACTTCTTCTATGGTTCACAGTGCCCTTTTTTTTTTTTTTTTTTTTTTTGAGACAGTGTCTTGCTCTTTGCCCAGGAATTCAGTGGTGTGATCACAGCTCACCACAGCCTTCTACTCCTGGGGTCAAGGGATCCTCTTGTCTCATCCTCCCTAGTAGCTGATGCTATAGGCACACAACCATGTCTGGCTAATTTTTAAATATTTTTGCAGAGATGGGGTCTTGCTATGTTGCCCTGGCTAGTGTTGAGCTTCTGGCCTCAAGCAATCCTCCTGCCTCGGCCTCCCAGCGTGTTGGGATTACAAGTGTGAGCCACTACACTTGGCCTTGTTCAGTGCATTTTCAGGGCATTCTGAAAGGTCAGGCCTAGATCTTGGGAAGCTGCTTAGGAGCATTCCAGCTTTGAATGGTCCTGAATGTCTTTGTGGTCTTCCAGATGGATCTCTAATGCACCCCAACACAGGTGTTCCCTGAAAACATACTGGATCTGCTGGTGCCCAAAAGGAATGCAGCATTTGGTGGCTGCAAGTGATGCCAATCATTTTGAAAAGCTTATAGTGCTGTGGCAACCATTGCTTAGGTGATTTATATGACATCTTATTTTCTCCATCTGATTCTAAGCTCCTTGAGGACATGTCTAGGTCACCTCTGTTGTCCGCATAGCCTACAACCCGTGCCGATGCATCCTGATTTCATTTCCTTCACAGATGTAGTGAAAACACCCAAATTATATTGATTGCCTCCTCTTTAGGTTGACAAAGAAAACTTTTAGATTCTGTTTTTCCTAGTGTTTCCTTTGTAGGATTGGAAATGATGGCCTTGATAGCAAGAGCTGTGGTTAGTGAAGTGTTAATGGCTCACACTCCCAGGGGAGACACGTGTGTTGATACCATGCCCTCTGCATGCACATTTCAGCAATGGTATTTGCTTTTTTCAATGATGGTTGTGTTGCTGCTCTAGATAAACCAGGTCCTATTCCTGTCTTTACTCAGAGGTAGACAGGATTCTTCCTCGGGCACCAACAGCCCTGACTAGGATTTATAGGCGGGGGTGAGTCAGCTGACCCAGGAGGGTGGCATCCCACAGTCAGAACAGAGAGAGACTCACTGGCATGTGCTGGCTCCCCACGTTGTCCCAGCATTCCTCTGTGCAGATGGCATAGCTGAGTCAATGTGCTACCGTAAGTCACAGGCAGCAGGAGGTGTACTTGAGCCTCACTCTGACATTGATCTTTCACAGGGATATATTGTTAGTTCCCATCTGTTAAGACCGATAAAGGGTAATAATTTACTGGCCTCATTAAGACTGATAAAGGGTAATAATTTACTGGCCTCAAGTTTCTCTTCTCTTTGATTTCACTACCTCTGCTCCTTATACAGGAATCACTCGACCTTGACTTTTCAGGAATTTACCCAATTTTATACTCTTGGTGTCTCCTGGGCTTAGAACCCCTTACCTCCAACCTTGCTCCCTGGCTAACTTTTACCCTTCCTTCAAAACGCAGCAGAGATGGCACCCCCTTTCTGAAACAGTCCCCAGTTTCCAGGCAGAGTGAAGGCCTGGGGCTGTGTTGAGGGTGGCACTCGGTCCCTGGTTTGGAGCGCCACGTCTGCTTCACTGTCTGCTGAGCATTTTAAGGCATCATGTGGGCTTTCCTAAGCTTGCATTCCCGGAGTCTAGCACAGTTCCTGCTCAGAATATTCCACTGAAACTTTTTTTTTTTTTAAAGTGAAGAGGGAGGACTATTAAGCCTTGCCAGGTCTGATGATATTAAGATCACTTAAATGTTCTCTGCCTTTTCAGAATTCCCACTGTAGTTAGGGTCAGCACCCACGGCCTGGCACTTGCTGGTTCTGTGGTTGTTTAGTGCCTTGTTTGTCTCTTTGGGTGGGATGGGAGCCACTTCAGGGCAGCATCTGCTCCTCATATTCTTCTCACATCCTCTCAAGCCTTCCTGTGTGCACTCAAGCCACACAATGAATGTCCTGCCTTTGCCCACAAGACTGAGAACTCTTCAAAGTGAGACTGTGTCTTACGCATTTTCACTGTGCTCGGCACATAACAGATGTTTAATAAATACTTGTATGTATTGAATAGGTGGTAGATTCTAGAGAAATAGTGAGCTCAGCTCAAGCTCATTTGCATCAGGGAAGGACCTGATGTGATTTTTCTACGCCTAACTTCCTTTCAGATAGGAGCCCAAAACAAAAATATGTATTTTATTTTTGTGTGTGTCTGTGTTTTTTAAATGTGATCTTTCTTGGTTTCTGCATTGGGAAAGTCATCTTTGAAATTTAGAAAAACTCTCAGACTGTTGGAAGGCACCTTGGACATTACATCTCCCTAGTGCCTTCTGTCTGCATAGAAAGGGTGCTTGAGGTGACGGGACATCATGACTCTTGTGAGATAACAGAGGAACAGCGCAGAGATGAGAACTCAGGCCTCCTCGAATCTGGTCCAGGGCATGTGGATACGATCAAGCGTAGGTCTCACCTTACAAAGCACAAATAGTTGTTTGCCAGCAACTATTTGTTTATTACTTCGTTTTTGTTTTTCTCTTCTAAAATTCAACCTAAACTCTTTTAGGATTTATGGACTGCTCTAACCTTACAAGACTGACAAATATGTATATGCTGCATGAGGGATACATTGATTTATTTACAAAGTTAGCAGAAACTTAATGCAAAAAAAATAAAGGTCTAGACTAGTTTTATTCATAAATAGAGAAGTGAAGATTCTAATAAAAATATGAGGATGTGGTACAATATAGCAACATCCCACCATGACAAACTAAGGTTTAGTCAAAGAGTGCAATGATGGTTTCATATTACAATTTTTATTAGTTTAAATATTACATAAGTGGGTCCAGTGGGAAAAAAAAAAAGAAAACTCACAACATCAATGAATGCTGAAATAGCATTTATTTACTCTTTATGATAATACAAAAATCAAGAAAATGACAGATAAGTGTTGATGGTGAGTTCCAGCCAATAGAACAGAAGAGGAGTGAAGTGTTCCAGCTCTTAGCTGAGGCTTCTAAGACACTGGTGCTCCCCACTGTCTCACCTGCAGCTGGCTGGATCCAGATCAAAACGAGAGTGCAGGGGACAGCAGAGACACAAGATGAAAGAATCCTGGGTCCCTGAGTCACCATGTGGAGAAGCCATCAACACAGAGTGCTACTGTGATCTGCTTTCTAAGCAAAGAGTTTTAGTGCCCCAGAGACACACATTGTTTCTTAAAGTGAAGAATCCTTCTTAAAGAAGAACTGTGCAAATCAGGATTTTCAGATTGTTTACTTATTGCAATAACAGATAGACTTGGGAAAGCTCCCTTCTCTTTTCACTGGAAAGCACTGATGTAACTGATGACAACTTGACCCAGCAGGGCAGTTAGTCTACCCTACAGGGAGCAGACCTAAATATGTGTTCCTTGAGATGTGGTAGATTTGGGGTCAGGAGTCCCCACAGCTCAGTACACCCTAAGAATCTTTCTGTCTTTCTGCATAGCATTGCATATCCCTCTGCAGGCCTATATCCTCTGCGGGCTACTACTACTGTTAAATATTAGTTGTATCTAATCCGTTCTTTTTATCTCTTAGCCACCATGCCTGGCTAATTTTTTATAGTTTTAGAAGAGATGAGGTTTCACCATGTTGTCCAGGCTGGTCTCAAACTCCTGATCTCAAGTGATCTGCCTTCCTTGTCCTCCCAACTTGCTGGGATTCCAGGCGTGAGCCACTGTCTCTTACCATTTTAAATTAAAAATATTAGGAATCCCCCCCACCCTTTTATTTTTTCTTTTTTTTTTTTTTTTTGTAGAGATGACATCTTACTGTGTTGCCCAGGCTGGCCTGGCCTTGAACTCCTGAGCTCAAGCTGTCCTCCTGCCTCAGCCTCCCAAAGTGTTGGGATTACAGGCGTGACCACTGTGCCCAGCCAATTATTAGATATTCCTACATTTATGATATTTGTTTTCTTTTCAAGCATGCTTAGGCATTCCTTGTGATCTCTCATTCCTTGCTCTTGGTTTTAAGCTTCTCATTTACTTTTTCAAGCACTGAGGTACTGACAGGTCGGATCCTGCTCTTTCTGTGTGCTTACACATAGAGGGCTTTTCTTTCTTTCGTATCTAAAGATCCTTTTACTGTCAGCTGCTGACTTTTCCTGGCTACTTTATCTGTGGGACTTCTTTAAGGCCTGGTTGAAGCACCTTAATCTCTCCAGAGAATATCTGCTTCTGTCAGTTGCCTAGGAGGACTACCATCCCTGAACACTTTACACTTCAATATCCAAATGAGTCTTTTCAGATCACACAGGTATTGTGAATTCAGACTGGAAATCTGCCTGGAATCTGGGTTGAGGTAACAACTTCTAAGGGCAGGTTTTTTCCCCTTCTCCCCACAGTGCTAAGGTTGAGACAAACAGGTTTTGTCTTGTTTACATTGGGTTTTTTGTTGTTGTTGTTTACATTGGGTTAATTTCTCCTTCCTTTTATTTTGAGAGACAGAGTCGTGCTATGTTGCCCAGGGTGGAGGGCAGTGGTATTCACAGATGTGATCAGTGCTCATGGCAGCCTCAAACCCCTGGTCTTAAGTGATCCTCCCACCTTGGCTTCATGAGTGGCTGGCACTACAGGTGCGCACCACTGCACTCGACCTTCTCATTCCTCTTATTCTGAGCATTTGGACTTTGGGCAAAGGGGGGTTCCAGTTTTTTATGATGATTCTAGGCTTTCTCTCCTGTCCCTGGGCCCTATGCATCTATCAAAGCAGAAACTCAGGGTGCTTGGATATTGCATTATCTCGCAGAGATGCATTAGAAAATATCTGTGGAATGGTTAAGTGGCATTTTGGGGGTACTTAGTCCTCAGATGGCTGGAAACAGGCTGTTTCTTTAGCCTGCCTCTGGGTTTGTGGGACCAGCCAGAGGCCATTGTCACAATGTGGTGGATGGCCATGGGCTCAGATCAACAAATAGCTGAAGTTTGGCTTGCTTTTCTCAAATGTAACAGATTTCCCTACATATTAAATCTAAAAGAAGAAACATATGAAAACCCAGAAAGATGAATTAAGATTTGAGATAACAGACGAAGGAGATAATACCTCGTCATATTATGACTGCTTTTCATCCTGCCCTTGACAGAAAAGGAAAATTCACAGCCCTTTCTCAGATAGGAAAATGACCTATCAATACAGGAATATGAGTTGATTTTCCCCCCAATTTCCCATGCTCCCCTATCTCCCTGCATGGGCCACCACGGAAAGTCACCATAAGCATCCATCTGATCCCAGGTAGCTCTGTTCCTGCCACCTGTGGCCTTTTGCTTTCCCTGATTCCTCCTTGTCTGGCAGAAGCTCTCAGGTTCCCTATGGAAGACCCACCAGCAAGCCACTACTGATGATAGTCAAGAAAATGCTTTGTTGGCTGGGCATAGTGGCTCACACCTGTAATCCCTGCACTTTGAGAGGCGAATCACTTGAGAGCAGGAGATCGAGACCAGCCTGGTCTACTAAATCTCAGCTGTTTGGGAGACTGAGCTGGGAGGATCACTTGAACCTGGGAGGCAGAAGTTGCAGTGAGCCAAGATCACACCACTGCACATCAGTGTGGGTGACAGAGCGAGACTCTGTCTCAAAAAGAAAATGCTTTGTAAAGGCAAACATACAATGGTGTGCAGTAGTAATACCACGGGAGCTGCCTGAAAGTGTCCAAGTCAGGTATTCCCTGAGCTGGGAACACTGCATTCCTCTTTATCTGACCTTATAAGATATAAAGGCTGCAATGTCAAACGAGGTCTCTGAAATAGCTCCAAGAATCGCACGTTTCTGCAAGTAGAGACACAGACTACATTTAAGGAGGGCCTCCTTTATAAGAAACGGGGGCAGGAAAAAGTGCCAAATGATGCAGGAAAGGGGACAAAGTAGCCAAGAAGCAGGTTACAGGAAAGCTCTGGGGGTTGATCTCAGGGTGGCAAGCGGGGCTGCACTTTGCTCTGGCCTCCAGGGCTGTCTTGGCTGTCTCTGCATCTCCCAGAGGGGTCCACCTGGACAGGCTTCTGTGTGGAGGGCTGGAAAGCTTGGCTGAACTTTTTGGTAAAGAACGCAGAGGTGGGATTGAAAGCTCCTTCTTGTCTGTCTGCCAGGATGATTTGTATCTTGGAAGAATAAAGTACACATTTTTTTTCCAAGTTGTTTTTGCCTGGGCTCTGCCCACCTGTCCTCATCTCTCACCACTGCCTCTCCATCTCGGCTCCTATCTTATCTGAAGTTTCAGTTCTAATGAAATACTGTCAGCGGCGTGCCAAGAATGGGGCCGTGGGAGCCATCTGCCTGGGGTGCAGGCAATAATGGGGACATTGCTCATAGAGATATTTAAAAACAATCGCGAAATAGGCTAAAATCTACTTTTGTCATGTGCTGGCAATTCTAAACAATGTCAGCTATTAAATACACCTTCCAGAAAAAAAAAATCTCTGATTGGTACGAGTTCTAAATAATTGCTGGGGTGCTGGCTGAGTTTTAATGATATGTTAAGGTTTCACATTAGCAGATTTTTATTAGTGACTTGTTTGTAAATGTTACTTTATACATGGAGGCGAATTTGGAGACCTGCCAACTGCTCACAGTCGGCTTCCAACACACATCAACTTAGCCACAAGCCCTGGTTTCAGGAACAAGTTGTTAATAGTTCTAGCTGACTTTGGACCAAGTGAGAGCTGTATATTCTTCTGTTTAAACAGTGGATTCAAATAACCAGTGACTACCAGTGACTGGAAAAGACCAAGAAACAGAACTTGAGTGATTTCATTTTGTCATCCTATGTGACTACTTGGAATTTCTAACTCAGTGTTTAAAATTTAAACTGGTGGGACTGTGCAAACTGGGAGGTAGAAGACTTTTGTTTGGCGAGAGCAAGTTTTAGCTTGCATGTGAAATCTCTTACTAAATGTGATGACAGCTTTAATATGAGACTGCTTTTGAATGATTCCTTGTTTGAAAACAAAAGGACAAATCAAAAAATTAAACGTCCGTGATGTGATTTCATAGCTGCCTACCTTTTACCTTTTGCAAATGCTTTCATTTTGTTGCCATTTGCTGGTAATTTCTGTAACTGTCTGATTAGACACACAAAGTTTGATAAAAGGAAAATGCCACCATCGGCCATTTCACTCTGGCCATTGTTATCATTCATTTAACTTCATAATTATCCCTGTAAGTAGTTTATGGAGGGAAACGGTGTAAAAATGACCTGCCCCAGCTGCTGTACATGTTTGGTGCTGCTGGACTAGTGGTTCAGTGTGACCTACCATCTCCTGCCGAGCTGCGGTTCCTTCGAGGATGATGCTTTTGCCCTTTTAAGTTCCTGCTCACACTTTGAGACTCAGTTCACACAGCCCTTCCTCTGTGAGACTCTTCTGATTCAATCTTACCTAAATGATCAGTTGTAATTTCCCTTCTTGCCTTTGTGCTTTAGTTTATCCTTGCACTGGCTGTGCTGAGTTTTCGTGATTTATTTGTTAGTCTTTTTCTGCTTCTAGATGATGAGCTAATGGAGAGCAGAGATCACAGCTCATTCATCTCAATGTCCCCAGTTCCCAGCCTAATCCCTGGCACATAATAGGTGCTAAATCATCACTCTTGGGATGAAGGAAGAATGATGTGGCTCTCAATAGCTACTAAATTGGGCTTGCCTTGGAGACCAATTTAATTAAACAGAAATTAAACAGAAAACAAATTTTTCTGTTTTGTTGGCTCAGTGGCTAACACCCTCTCTGCAGGTGGTTCCCCCACTGCTGCCTTGCACACCTCAACACTCACCCTAGCGCCAAGGCAGTGGGCAGAGGAGGCAGACAGGGGACAGGTATGGGTGAGGATACAGAGGAATGGGATGCGAAATCCAGACTTCTAGAAATTGTGCAATGTCCCTTGACATTCCAAGCAAAGACAGTCACCGTTTCCTGAGAATTAAAGCTTAGGATAAATTTACGTTGCCTATGAATAAAGTATCTCCACTCCCCAAACCATCCCATATGTTGGAATAATCTGGAAGCAAAAAGGCCAAAATGATTTCCTCTCTATACCCATTCCATTAACTTTGGAGTAATTGAGTATCTACTGTGGTCCAGCACCATTCTAGAGTATGGAAAATACCAGGAAAGAAGCACATGTTCATTGCAGAAAAATCAGAAAATGCAAATAGGCAGAAATAATTTTTTTCAAAACGCCCATAATCCCATTACCCACAGATCATTGCCATTAGGATTTAGGTATAGATCTTTTCTTTGTCTCTGTATGTGTCTGTGCATATGTATGTGATCTATCAAAAGGAACCATAACACACATTCTGTTTTACGATGTAATTTTTTCCTCTTAATAACATATCATGGCATCTTTCCATAGTCTTATGTGCTCTTTACAGTATTATATTTAGTAGCTAAGTAATATTGCCCTGTGCCATTATATTATGACTTCTTCAACTCACTCATTCTATTATTGGATATTTAAGTTGGTTTTAAGTTGGCTTTTACTGTTAAGAGCCATACCTATGCCGTTTACAATCATGAATCATTCATTGAGCAATTGCGGAACCGTTTCTTTAAGATAAGTGTCTGGAAGTGGAATGGCTGGGTGGAAGGGTGGGAACTAACGAGCCACCCCTTCTAGACAGCCTGACGGGAAGGGCTCAGCGGGGTTTGTGACGATCCCATAAGAAGAAGCCGGCCTGGAACTAGGGATCTCCTGGCCTGGGTCCCGCCCCAGGAAGTCTCTTCTCTCTACTCTGGATTTTTATCCATTACCGGTAATGACTGATGCCACAGCTCAAAGGAGCACTGCCTTGAATAGTAGAATCCGAGCAGGAAGCCTGGGGCAGAAGCCCTGCAGTAACTCTCCCTCACATTGCCTGATCTGTGGTTAAGGAGGAAAAGCCTCCCTTGAGGCTACCAGCGGACTCTCTCAGTGGCATTCTCCAGACCCAGCTCACTTGTCCGCCCCTAGACCAGACAGTGGTGAACAGGAATGAAACCGCCCTGACTGGTTGACTTTAACCCTGGCTTATCTCTAGGGACTTGGTACCAACTGCCTAAACCCAGTCAGGCTCCTGAAACAAACAGGGGAGGATGAGGGGCTGCTCAGCAGTGAATGCCATCCCAGAGTGTGCATAAAACCGTTACAGGAAAAGGTCCCGATCCAGACCCCAAAAGAGGGTTCTCAGATCTTGCACACGGAAGAATTCAGGGCGAGTCCAGAAAGTGAAAGCAAGTTTATTAAGAATGTAGGCCACGTGCGGTGGCTCACGCCTATAATCCCAGCACTTTGGGAGGCCGAGGTGGGTGGATCACCAGGTCAAGAGATCGAGACCATCCTGGGAAACACGGTAAAACTCTGACTCTACTAAAAATACAAAAATTAGCCAAGCGTGCTAGCCCGTGCCTGTAGTCCCAGCTACTTGGAAGGCTGAGGCAGAAGAATTGCTTGAACCCAGGAGGCAGAGGTTGCACTGAGCCAAGATCTCACCATTGCACTCCAGATTTGGTGACAGAGCAAGACTCTGTCTCAAAAAAAAAAAAAAAAAAAAAGAAAAAGAAAAAAGAAAGTAAAGGCCAGTTGCCTTATAGAATGCCCCACATTCTAGCTCTTCATGATTATTCTTGGAGGTGTCACTTAATTTGTTCCTCTGTCCCCCAGTATTTTCTTTCTCTTCTTCTTCTTTTCCGTTTTTTTTAGATGGAGTCCCACTCTGTTGTCCAGACTGGAGTGCAACGGCATGATCTAGGCCCACTACAACCTCTGCCTCCCAGGTTCAAGCGATTCTTCTGCCTCAGCCTCCCGAGTAGCTGAGATTATAGACGTGTACCACCATGCCTTTTTTTTTTTTTTTTTTTTTTTTTTTTTTTATTTTAATTAGATATGGGGTTTAAAAATTTTGGCCAGGCTGGTCTCGAACTCCTGACCTCAGGTGATCCTCCCACTTTGGCCTCCCAAAGTAATGGGATTATAGGCATGAGCCACCGGGCCCAACCGTGCCTCCAGTATTTTCTGAATAGATTCAGATGAAAGGCTTTGGGAGAATAGGTGATACTGTGTCTTCATATTGTGTTATACCAGGTGGCGCATAATGTCAACTGTCCTACTGTTGATGGTATATTTGAAACATTTGATCCTCTAAGAATGGAATCCACAACAGTTTCTTTTGCTTTCATTACAAAAAGGACCATCACTACAAATCTGTTTATATATAAGGACCTTTCCTGAAAATGTGGACATAATAGCATGGCTTATAGTGGAATACAGAAAAATGAAGAGATGAAAACTGAGAATTCCCTCCATAAGGTGGTGTGTGTGTACACAGACATGGGTCTGTGAGGTTCATGAGGTGGACTGTGATAGACGCAGACACCCACCTTGGATCTTCCTTCAAGAAAGGACTCATTGCCCAGCTGTGAAGAGTGTGGTTGGCTAAAAACCTCTATGAGCTCCTTTCGGATCTGCGCTGTTGAGCTGAGGTCACGCTCTTTTCAGGGACACCTCGGTCAATGGCAGAGCCATGCAGAGGGAATTGAGGTCATGCTTTCACCAGGGTGGCCACCAATGACCAATGACTTCAAAACGCAGTGGCACAAGGGCCTTTTTGTTTCTGCCCAACACCGGACATCCTGGGTTCGGGAAATGTTATGATTTAAATATGCTTCCAGGCTTTTTCTTACCCCCGACACCCTTTTTTTTTTTTTTTTTTTTTTTTTTTGAGAAAGAGTCTTGCATTGTCACCCAGGCTGGAGTGCAGTGGCATGATCTCGGCTCACTGCAACCTCCGCTTCCCAGGTTAAGGGATCCTTGTGCTTCAGCCCCCTGAGTAGCTGGGATTACAGGCGTGCACCACCATACCTGGCTAATTTTTGTATTTTCAGTAAAGTCAGGGTTTCACCATGTTGGCCAGGCTGGTCTTGAACTCCTGACCTCAAGTGATCCACCTGCCTCAGCTTCCCAAAGTGCTGGGATTACAGGTGTGAGCCACTGTACCTGGCCAAGCTTTTTCTTACTGCAGAGTGGGAGTAGCATCCTCTCCAGCCTTCTGCATGTGAGGTACAGGCCACCTTTCTCTGGAGCTCCCTGCTAGGCTGGAAGACACTTGGCCAGGTCTGCATCATGGTGTGATTCTCCCCTTGCCCAACTGCCTTTTGTAAGTATGACTCCCCAGTCCACTTTTTATGCTCCAAACGTTGCTGCAGTCTTCTCCAGGAAGAACTCAACTGACACATACACTGTATGGAAAACCTAATTAAAATCATGGCTTATTTGCAGAAAAAAACAACCATGCCTGGAAATCCCAAATCCTGAATACAACTTCAAGGTATTCATGGATGCCCTGAAGCCCAGGGACCCCACCTGAAGAGCCCTGGGATTCGACTCTCCACCGGGACTTCATACTCCCGTGGGGGGATGTGCTGTTGATACTACCAAGAATTATAGCTCCAGCAAGGGGCAATGGTTGCAATCTGGGCAGGACAACCATGAGAGACGGTGCAGTGATGCATCTCACTGGGTGGCAGGCAGGTGTTCTGTCTCATTATCCCTCCTCATTGAATTTGGCAGTGAACCTTCATAAGGAGAAGATAACAAATTCTCTAGGGACCTTTGGGTACCCTGGGAGATGTCTGTATAGTCCTGAGAAGTAGGCGCGCTGACAATGGAATAGAGAAAAGCTGGCATCTTAGGCTAAATGATGAGTGAAAAGAGTTTTGGCAATTTTCAGTTTCTTCCTAGAGCATCCAACTCAATCAGGGCAAGGGAGGGAACAGAAAGTCCAGAAAATTATCATGTTCATGAAGAAAGAGTATGCATTTGTGGAGAGTTGTTCAAGTTTGAGCTCTCAGAGGAGCCGGTGGAGCGAAGGCATTGGTTGGGCTATTGTAGCAGGAAAAAGGGCACTTCAAGATCCTAAGGTCTAGGATTTAGGAAATTTAATCAATGAACTCCTCATTATTTGTTTCTATCTCACTTTCTACCATAAAGAATGATGATAGCCGATACAAGAGAAAATGTGTCCCTGTGTGGTCACATAAAATGCGTTACAATTTGGAGGCAGGCTGAGGGTGGAAAGGCTGAAGAGGCCGTGAAGAAGTTGTGCCTGGGACCTGCGGGAGGGGCAGACGGAAGAGGTCATTGTGTGCAAAGACTGCGTATTCTCAGCACCAGTGATTTAGGTTTGGTGTGATGGATATAGCATCTTTGGGAAGCAACTCAGTGATTCTCAGGATGAACAGGGCTTTTTAACCAAATCAGTGTTTCAGAAGCAGCATGTGGTTATGACACCAGTTCAGAAAAATACACATAAGGTGAAAAGCGAAAGTCCCTTTCACAACACCAAGCCTTTGCCCTAAATTCAGTTCCCGGGAAATAGACACTGTTAGCAGGGGTGTGTCTTCTGGATTTTCAGTGTACTCCTCATTCTGGGAAGGGATGGGTGCAGGGTCCTTCTGTGGGGAGGAACACTCGCCCATCCATGCACCCACAGGGCCACCTGCTCCCTCTCAAGCTGCCTCTGGGAGCAGATGCATCTTGGATCACTCTAACTGGCTCCTCCATGCTGAGAACAACCATCAGAGTGGGAAGCTTGGAGTGGAACCACCAGCTTCCTTCTGTTGGTAAGAGACCCATGACGGCTTTGAGTTCTAAGGACAACTGGATTGGCTGATGGTTTTGTCCCTCTGAAGCTCAGACATGGATGGAAAGTTGGGAGGTCAGCTCTCCTTCTTCCCCAGGAGGTAGAGGGGATCCTGCCCATTCCCAGAGCTGTGCTCTAGCTTCTGCCTGCAGGCCTGAGGCTGGCCCCATCTCTGCTAATATCCACTGCCCTGTTTTGACTTGCAACAGAGACGCTCATTTTGTGCTTTTGCCTGACCACAAAGATTTGTCTGCTGTAGCTTTCTCGTGACTGATGTTATTTGCTCCACTGTGGAAAAATCCCAGGAGCCTCACAGATCAAGGGCCTGAAGGGAATTGTGTGGGAGGCTTCTGACAATTTGTGTAAACGGGAAAAATATTATTCCCAAGAGGCAATCAATCCTCAGGGCCGTGAACTCTGGCCACGGCACCAGCTCCATTTCAGCAGTAAAATGAGGATGTGTCATGCAGAAACATGAGTGGGACTGGCGAAGGTCTGGAGGCCAAGTCAGAATTTCCAGGCTGCTCCCATGTGTCCCACAGTCACCTTGGAGTCTGGTCTGAAGCCTGGCTTTTTGCTATTTGAGACTCATATTTTCCCATACCCTAACATGGAGGCTAGCACAGTGCCTGATACTTCGTAAACACTTGATCAATATTCTTGGAAGGAAGACTTTGACAAATATTCTAAAAGCACCTTATCTGTTCTAGACACTAGGGATTCAGCAGTAAACAAAATGAACTAAAAATAGAACTATTATTTGATCACCAATCCTGCTATGGAGTATCCACCCAAAAGAAAAGAAACCAGTGTATAAAAGATATGCCTGCACTCTATGTTCATTGTGGCTCCATTCACAATAGCAAAGATAAGAAAATCAACCTAAGTGTCCATCAGAGGATTGCTGGTTAAAGAAAATGTGGTACATATACGCAATGGAATACTGCTCAGCCATGAAAAAGAATGTCTTTTTTAGCAACATGGACGGAGCTGGAGGACATCATCTTAAGTGAAACAATTCAGAAACAGAAAGTCAAATACCATACATTCTTAAGTGTGGGAGCTAAATCATGTGCACACATGGACATAGAGAATAAAATAATAGACGTTAGAGACTCGGAAAGGTGGGAGGGTGCGAGGAGGGCCACAGATCAGAAACTATCTATTGGGTACAATATTCACCATTTGGGTGACAGGTACCCTAAAAGCGCAGACTTTACCACTATGCCAGACATCCATGTAACATGTAACAAAACTGTAAAAAAAATTTGTAAAAATTGTAAAATTTAAAAAAATTCCCTAAATCTATAAAAATAAAAAAATAGACAAAAATTCTTGTTCTGATGATTCCTAAAAAATTACCTCCCTTGACACATTCTCTTTCTCCCTGATACATTCTATGATATTTCTGTATTTCTACCGATTAATTTGGTTTTGTTTCCCTTCAAGAAATAAACAACAAAACATCTTGTTAAAGTGACTATTCTTGGTCAAGTCAATAAACATAAATGAACCTGGCCAGGCGCAGTGGTGCATGCCCGTAATCCCAGCACTTTTGGAGGCTGAGGCAGAAGGATTGCTTGAGCCCAAGAGTTGGAGACCAGCCTGGGCAGCATGGTAAAACCCTGTCTCTCCCCAAAAAATACAAAAAATTAGTTGGGCATAGTGGCATGCACCTGTGGTCTCAGCTACTTAGGAGACTGAGGTGGGAGGATTGCTTGAGCCTAAGAGATGGAGGCTGCAGTGAGCTGTGATCATGTCACTGCACCCCAGCCTGGGTCACAGAGTGAGACCCTGTCTCAAAATAAAACAAAACAAAATAAAAGACTGCATCTTCTAAGAGACACAGGCTACGATGGATAAATGAAGAATATGAAGCTGTAGGTCTCAGGAAGCTCAAAGTCATTCCTTGGATGCTTTTGGCTCAACCTGATTTTAAAAAATGAAAAAATGTATGAGCTTATAGAAGAGAAAATCCAGAGGTTGGCCTGACCTTCAAGGTAGCAGCAGTGGCTCACAGATGTTGTAAAGAAACAGCTGCTTCTTTTTTTTTTTGAGACAGGATCTTATTCTCTTACCCAGGTGAAACGGCAGTGGCACGGTCATGACTCACTGCTCAGCCTCCTGAGGATCAAGTGAGCTGGGACCACAGGTGCACACCATCATGCCTGGCTAATTTTTACATTTTTTCAGTAGAGACAAAGTCTTCCTCTGTTGCCCAGCCTGGTCTTGAACTCTTAGGCTTATGGGATCCTCCTGCCTCAGCCGCCCAAAGTGCTGCAATTACAGGTGTGAGCCGCTACACCCCGCCAGCAGCAGCTTCTGTCTGTGTTCTTCACCCTGCCTGTTGCAGTGTTGATTTTAACCTAAAACTGGCTCTCGTCACAGTTCTGGAACAGCTGCCAGTAGAGCCACAGGTTCCCTCATTTGTGCCTGATGGGAGGGAGGCTGCCTTTCCATGGCCTTCAGAGTGAGAAATCACCTTGCTGAAGGCCTCCAGTGAATCTCTGCCCAGGTCTAATTGGTGAGCATTGCGTTCCTTGTCCATTTCTGAACCAACCACTGTCCATGGCATTAGGATGCCTTTTTACCCTGCAGTGGACACTAGTTCCCCAACTCATAAGGGAGATAGAACAGAAGTCATTCTGTAACAATCTAGATCTAAAGCTGACCTTTATCTGTCTTCTCAAAGCCTTCCCTCTGGGCCTGGTGGTCTCCGTGAGACAAATGTTTTCCTCTTTCTCATTTCCCAGGAGTGGGCTATGTGTCCTCTTTCCTCCCAACTGCTGATTCTGGAACTTTTTGTTTTGCAAAACCACATGCTCCTTTGAAACTGATGCCTTTATTCCTCCCTCCGCTGTGTCCTCATCACCTAGTAAATTTCTTGTCATGCCTGTTCTCTGTTGTTTAAGTTCTCAGTTTTTCTTTGTATTCTTTCTTCTACTCTCATTTTCTTTTCATTCAATAAACAAACAAACAAAAAATGTGACCCAACATTCTGCTTCTCAGTTTTTTCCTTTGTTTACTTTTTAAACTTCCCTTCTCCAAAGTGATCCTTTCCTTCCCTAAACCTCAGCCATTTACTCTCACCGTCTTATTCTGGGTCTTATCATCAGCAGAAACTGCATCTCTTTTGGAACCTTCATTTTAAATGCCCTATGTCCTGGCTACCACCTTCTCCCCTTGTTGCTCATTTACTCTAAAGCAGTGGTTCTCATCCAGGTGCAATTTTTCTCCGTCAGTAGACATTTCTGGTTGTCATAGCTCAGGGCAGGTGCTACTAACATCTGGTAGATTGAGGCCAGGGACACTGCTAAGCAGCTTACAATGCCCAAGGCAGGCCCCACAAAAATTATCTGTCTTCAAATGTCAACAGGGCCAAGGTTGAGAAACCCTGCTTTGAAACTTCAAATACAACAGTATTTTGAATATAAAAAGATTGTAGATCCACTGATGTCACATCTTTCTTGTTAAACATTGGCTGCTTCTGCTCTGATTTCCTTAGAGTAAATGACCCATCATTATAATTATTCCCAGGCAAATGCCCTCTTCCTAATCTCCTTTGCACTCACCAGGCAAAAATCGCTCACCCACCCAACCCTGGTTGAACTCAATGATCTGCTTTTGTTGTGCTTGGACTGGACTACTGAATATTATTTGAGAAGCTCACACCTTGCACTAACTGGCTTCACAATAAATTGCAAACCTGACTGGGCTCAACTCTATGTAGAAATTCTGCAGTGCCTCCCTGGAGGCATCCCAGCATCCAAGATGGCCACGTTCCTGGCTGCTCCTTCTCCTTTGCTGATTCTGCCTCCACTTCCTGGCTTCTAAACAGACATTCCCAGGGCTTC
Organism: Cacajao melanocephalus; assembly: GCA_963573385.1. NCBI lineage: Eukaryota > Metazoa > Chordata > Mammalia > Primates > Pitheciidae > Cacajao > Cacajao melanocephalus. The sequence continues at coordinate 5,899 of CAUYLG010004430.1, read as the reverse complement.
CACTCAAGCCCTCTTCTCTTTCTCTTCATTCTGCTCTTTCTGCCTCTATTCATTTCCATGACCGTGAAACACCATCCATGTAACTGTGACTTCCAAATGTCTATCTTTAAGCCAGTGCTTTCCCCTAGGTGCTAGTCTGGTAAATCATCTGTTGACATATTCAGCTGCTGACTCACAGGTGACAAACAGAACGTATCTCACGTGAATTTCAAATCTGCCTTTCTGCTCCATCTAAAATTTCTCTTCCAGTGTTGTCCATTTCTGAGGATTGACCCTGTCACTGTCTACCCCATTACTAGAATCCCAGACCTGGAAGTCTACCCTCAATGTCTCCATTTCCCTCACCAGTCTCCTTCCATCACACATTCGGCATTTGGCGAGCCCCATGGATTCCACCTTCAAAAGAGCTATATCTCAAATCCATCTACCACTCCTCACCTCTGTCACCATCCCCCAGAAAGTCCATGATTATGTCACGTGTCTCATGATAACAGAGTGCTAAATGGCTTCCCTGCGGCCGCTCTTGACTACTGTAGTCCTCTCTTCACCCAGCAGCCTGAATGATCTTTGAACAGTGTCAATCACATGATCTCACTTTCTTGCTTCCCGCCATGCCTCAAATTCCAGTGCAATCTTCCCTTACCTCCCTCTCAAGTCACATTGGCTCCCATCCTCCCTTGCTCGTGATGCTCCAGTAATGCTGATATGCTTTTCAGATCTTAGAACATGTCGAACTCGTTGAACCTCAAGGTCTTTAATGGATTTTCCTTTCACCTGGATTAGTCTTCCTTGGTCTCCTCTCATAGCATGAATTTCTCATCCCTTGAAACTCAGCTTGTGCGTCGTCTGAGAGATGCCTTGCTGTCCACCTCCTCCAACATGTGTCTGACCCATTATTCTCTGTCGTGACTCTTTTTTCCCTATGAATAAAAATTCTGATAATCCTAGTTATTTTATTTACTTGTTTATTGTCAGTCTTTGCCATTACAATGTAAGTTCCACGGGGACAGACCCTGGTCAATCAGGGTCACTGTTGCAACCCCAGGACCTCAGACCATCTGGTATATAGTCGGTACTTAGCAGGTGCCTGTTGAGTGAAACAGATGAGTGAATGTGAGCCCCTCTGTGGATCACACATCATCATCTTGGAGGCCTTCAAAGCCTTGCACAGGATATTCCCTTGGCCTTCCTGTCCCTTCATCACTTAGCTCATGTATTAGGGTTCTCCAGAGAAGCAGAACCCACTGAATATACCTGATTCTATATCCATAGATATATCAGAGATTCATTTTGGGAATTGGCTTATGCAATTATGGAGGCCAGGAAGTCTAAAGATCTTTTGTCTGCAAACTGGAGAACCACAAAAGCCAGTGGTCACATTCAGTTCAAAGTACAAAGGCCTGGGAACCAGGGAAGCCAATGTTGTAACTCCCATCTGACACTGAAGGCTCGAGAAGGAAGAGTTTCAGTGTCCACAGGCAGAAAGAGAGGGATGTCTCAGCTCAAGCAAAGAGAACAAGTTCTCCCTTCCTCTGCCTTTTTGTTCTATCCAGGCCCTCAATGGATCGGGTGACGCCTGTCTTCACTGGGGCGCATGATCTTCATCAGTATTGTCTACTGATTCAAGTGCTACTCTCTTCCAGAAATACCCTCATAGACACACCTAGAGATAATGTTTTGTCAGCTATTTGGACACCCGTTAGCCCAGTCTAATGACACATGAAGTGAACCATCACAACTCATATCATTAAGACTTGGCTCCAACATCAGTTCCCCTATATCCATTGCAAGCAAACTCTGGAACTTCTGTAGCTCTGGAGCTTACCTTGATCACAGCACTTCCCATATTGCATGGTAACTGTGGGTTTGGCGGTCTCTCCTACTTTGTAAACTGCTTTGGGGCAGTACCCTGCATTTTATATCTGCATGAAGCAATTGACAACGAGCAGTCTGAAACAACAAATCTTTGTTTACTTAAAGGATGATTCAGTTAAGTCAGACACGGTCATTGATTTCAATAATATGTTACCTAAATTAGGATCTTTAGGGTTCAAAGGCAGTCTTTAATTGTAATAAAGTGGAAGAGTTGATAAAGTTTCCTGAGTTACTTCATGGAATGATATTGGTTTCTGGCCAGGCATGGTGGTGAGTTGATATAGTTTCCGAGTTACTTCATGGAATGATATTGGTTTCCAGCCAGGCATGGTGGCTCATGCCTGTAATTCCATCACTTTGGGAGGCTGAGGCATGAGAACGGCTTGAACTCGGGAGGCAGAGGTTTCAATGATAGGAGATTGCTCCACTGTATTCCAGCCTGGATTACAGAGTGAGACTCTCTCAAAAAAAAAAAAAAAAAAAAAAAAAGAAGAAGAAGAAAAAAGGAAAAACATTTCTTAAAAAAGGCTGGTTTTTGTGTTGGCAGGACTCTTCATCTTAGAGACTTCAGGAGAAAATTTCCAGACCCAGTGATTTTTAAGCCTAATGAGATTAATTCTAAGTTATTCCTGAGACACTTCCAAAGTAAAGGCAGCATTGTCTTCATACTTACATTCAGACTGGATAAGCAACATTTGAGGTTGCACTGCAGCAAGGACGTTAGTCACTCAGTGTACTGATTTCCAATAGCCACTGGGGATCCAGTATAGAACTGGAGCTCGAGTTTCCACTAAAAGGGGCTTGGAGACCCTTTAATGAATACGAGCAAGAAGATCCGTGATTCCAATTGGTTTTTGATCCTTTGATTCTTCTGGAGATCTACACAACTAAACATCACTCTGTATTCACTGCTCTGTCTCATGACATGATCTGTGAACCTTTAGGTCCTCGAGGAAGGCTAAGCTCACCCACTCTCAGAGAGGATGCTTTGCAGACCACAGTGAAGGGCAAGGTATTTGCTCCCTAGTCCTGGATATGGAGAAGACTTGTTAAGGCACATTGTGCTGCAGAGAAGTGGTTTAGAATGACTGACATTGTGGCATTGATGCCCATTTCAGCATGTCCTGTATCCTCACCATGCATTTCCTCCTCATCTGACTCGGCTCACAGGCCAGCGTCCTCTGCAGATTCTGAACTCCTTTGAAAGTAGGGGTCTCATATCCTATCCAGCCGTATGCCCCTTTCTCACTTCTTACGCTGCAGTACTTAGCTCCATGTTTTGCATTCTACATGTATTTACTATATAAATAATTTAACTTTTCTGCTTTAGTGAAGAGGAAAACAATTTCACATAGAGATTAAGAAATTTACTTCGATTTGCACACTTGGAGAGATGAGGATTTGAGGTCAGAATTGTTCACTCCATGCCTCACCAATACAATGAAGAGAGCATCCATATCACTTCACACCGATGCCAATGAGTATTATCAAAAAAACAGAAAAGATCGTGTATTGGCTGAGATGTGGAGAAATCAAAACCCATGGACATTGCTGGTAGGAAGGTGAGATGCTGCAGCTGCTATGGAAAATGGTATGGTGGTTCCTTAAAAAATTAAACACAGGACTACTGCATGATTCAGCAATTCGGCTTCTGGGCGTATACCCCAAAGTATTGAGAGCAGGGACTTGAACAGAGGTTTGTACACAAGAGCTAAAAGGTAAAAAAAAACCCAAAATACTTGCACAGCCACGTTCATAGATGTGTTATTCATAATAGCCAAAAGGTGGAGACAATCCATGGATAGACAAAGGGATAAACAAAATGTGGTCTGCCCATACAATGGAATATTATTCAGCTTTGACTAAGAATGAAATTCTGACACATGCTACAGCATGGATGAAGCTTGAGGACATCATGTTCAGTGGAATAAGCCAGACACAAAACGACAGGCACCATATGATTCTATTCACATTAGATACTCAGGGTAGTCAAATTCATAGAGACAGAAAGTGGAATGGTGGTTACCGGAGGCTAAGCTGGGGAGTATTGGGGGCTTATTGCTTATAGTGAAATTCTATAGTGGGTATAGAATTTCGGTTTTACAAGAGGAAAAGTTTTGGAGATGGGTAGTGTTGATGGTTGCAAAACAAAGTCAATGAGTTTTTTCCTTTTTTTGAGATGGAGTCTTGCTCTGTTGCTTAGGCTGGATTGCAGTGGTGTGATCTCAGCTCACTGCAACCTCCATCTCCTGGGTTCAGGTGATTCTCCTGCCTCAGCCTCCCAAGTAGCTGGGATTACAGGTGCCCGCCGCCATGCCTGGCTATTTTTTTTTTTTTTTTTTTTTGTAGAGATGGGGTTTTGCCATGTTGGCCAGGCTGATCTTGAACTCCTGACTTCAAATGATCCGCCCACCTCAGCCGCCAGAAGTGTTAGGATTACAGGTGTGAGCCACTGCACCTAGCCATTAATGTGTATTTAATGCCTCTGAATTATATACTTAAAAATGGTTAAGTGACAAATTTTATGTTATATATATTTTACCACAGTTTTTTTAAAGAGGAAGAAAGCATTGGAATAAACTCTTGGGGTTCACAACTTCTTTGAGTTTTGTTTCTAAAACTATGACCTCACTGGGCATGGTGGCTCATGCATGTAATCCTAGCGCTTTGGGAGGCTGAGGTGGTCAGATCATAAAGTTAGGAGATTGAGACCATCCTGGCCAATATGGTGAAACCGTCTCTATACTAAAAATACAAAAATTAGCTGGGCGTGGTAATGCGTGCCTGTAATCCCAGATACTCGGGAGGCTGAGACAAGAGAATTGCTTGAACCAGGGAGTTGGAGGTTGTGATGAGCCTAGATCATGCCACTGCACTCCAGCCTGGCGAGAGAGCGAGATGGGTCTCAAAAACAAACAAACAAACAAAACTATGACCTCTTCCCATAAATATACACATAGATATATACAGATGCATACAAGTGTTGGCATATATATATATATTATTTTATTTTATTTTATTTATTTTTTATTATTTTTTTTTTGAAAAAGAGAGGAAGGAAAGTGAGAGTGAAAGAAAGAAAAAAAAGAATGTAAGAGAGAATGAAAGAGGAAGAGAAAGAGGGAGAGAGAACGAGATTCTTGTTCTATTTCCCAGGCTAGAATGCAATCTAAAAATGGGTATTAAAAACCTCTTTTATGCCAATAATTGTACTTAACAATGGAGACAGGACGGAATAAGAGATGAAAATAACAAATAAGCAGCCAACCAATATTTTATTTAAAGCTGTGAAATACTATGCAATTGCTGAGGAGTGATTTACTTCCAATTATGTAGTCACTTTTAAAATAGGTGTAATGTGATACTGAGAAAAATGTATGTTTTGTGGATTTGGGGTGGAGAGTTCTGTAAATAATTGTTAAGTTTACTTGTTACAGGTCTGAGTTCAGGTCCTGGATATCCTTGTTAATTTTCTATCTCGTTGATCTGTCTAATATTGACAGTATAGTGTTAAAGTCTCCCATTATTATTGTGTGGGAGTCTAAGTCTCTTTGTAGGTCGTTAAGAACCTGCCTTATGTACCTGACTGTTCCTGTACTGGGTGCGTATATATTTAGGATCGTTAGCTTTTCTTGTTGCATTGATCCTTTCACCACCACGTAATGTCTATCTTGGTTTCTTATGGTCTTTGTTGCTTTAAAGTCTGTTTTATCAGAGATGAAAATTGCAGCTTCTGTTTTTTTTTTTTTCTCTCCATTTGGTTGGTATGTCTTCCTCCATCTCTCTGTTTTGAGTCTTTGTGTATCCTTGAATGTGAGATGGTTCTAGATACAGCATACTGATGGATTTTAGCTTTTTAACCAATTTGCCTGTCTGTGTCTTAATTGGGGCATTAGTCCATTTAAATTTGGGATTCATATTGATATATGTGAGTTTGATACTGCCATTTAATGCTAGCTGGCTGTTTTGCCCATTAGTTGATGTAGAGTCTTCATTATGGTGATGCTCTTTACCTTTTGGTATG